>LS522179.1:122460-147668 GCA_900490845.1 Pristionchus japonicus
TTTAAAATTAAGTTTACGACCGCACCTCGGCAGAAATTGGACTACGAATGAGTTTGAAGGAGGGCATACTGATATATCACATGACATTATTCTCCTATGGACCAGCTATCGAACGCTCCCGACCGTGGGTCTCTATCTCCATTTTGAAGAAAGTTATGAAGGTTTGAATTTTGGGGCTAAACTTTTGAGCGATACTGTAGTACAACTGTGTACTACGTTCTATCCATAAGATGTCGGGAAAGAATATATTTATGTTAATTTTAAAATATATACTTGAAGGCCTCGACGATGACGATGCGCTCGACTTCTCCAGTCAGGCGTCCGTTTCTCGGTAAGTCATCACGATTGCAAATTAGAGAGAATGCCGCAAGTCAGTAAGTAAGCATACCATAGGTCCAACCAGAGAACGGTGAAATAGTCTTCGATTTCAAAAATGATTCACAAATCGATCAAGCAGAAGCCAAAGAAGCTCAAGCGCCGCAGTCAAAATAAAGCCGAATTGCGGAAATTCCAGCGCTTTCTCAAAATGCAAAAGTTCACTTTTTTGGATTGTGCTTCTGAATTTTCGAAAAGTGTGAGAGCTCTTAAGCGCGAGGCTCCCTTCAACCTACTTTCGATGAATTTTCGTAGGTTTGAGGCTAATTACTGCCCAATTAGTAATGAATCAGCGTTTACACGAGTAATTTACCTTCCCATGATTCGATTATGCTCTCTCCCTCTCTCTCTCTCTTGATTGATGCGAACACTGATCGTGTCTGAGGCAGAGTGAGCAATGCTTGTGTTTATCTCTCCATTTCCCGCAATCTCTCGCCCTGTCTGACAGGCGAGAGAGCATTGGAATTTGAGAGAAACGATCCGCTTCTGAGTCTGTGTGGGTTACCGCGCTGAACCCGAGGCACCTGTTGTCAATTTGAGGAAATGATTTTGTTTCTCATACTCAATCGCTTTCCTGAGGGCACACAGAACCGAGAGGAAAATAGCCAAAGTGAACTCTTTTCGATTGATTTTCACAGCGATCATTTACTTCCGAGCGCACTGTGAAGTCAATCAAGTACTCCATCAAACCCCTTTCTCAACAAAATTTATACAGTTGGCCTAACACCACAGGCCATTTCATAATTCGTATTCGTCATATTTCGAAAACATTGCCTATCAATAACGCAATTACAGCTGGACATCCCGCATGCTGGCCGAACTCGAATCCCTGCCCGGCTCCCTCATGGACATCACCGCCTCAACACAATCGATAAACCGACCCGATACCGTATCCATGACCTCCTCCACACTATCGATCGACCCTCCCCCGCACTACCGTAACCCCATGACGACATCGCTCATGGTTGACCCTGAAGGAGGTCGATCACGCCGTTCCTCGACCCTGACGGCGGGTCCCGACACGACAGCAGTTATGCCTACGGTATCATCAAGGCTGGCCGAATCGATTAGCAATCTGGACGCGTTGTTGCTGGAGTCGGCGTCGATCGGCAGTGGACTCGACGCGATCGGGCGGGATACGGTAACCAGTATCGATCGGGCGCCGCCGGTGCCTCCGCACAGAGCGAGCGTGTGCATGGAGGGAGGCAGTGGGCGGAACTCGCTCATGGCTGGTGAGCGATACATTCCTTAGGTCGTTTTGCTAGTGAGAACTGAGGGTTTCCTGATTTCATGGTATTTTGGAATTTTGTGATATTTTCGGCAGTCGCAATGAACCAGAGCCACATTCAGAGTTTTGAGTAATCGATGAAACTCAACTGCTCAATACTTTCAAAAATGGCAGTGAGACATAACAGTCGTGCCATAATCCCTCCCTTGCAGCCTCCTCCTCTCTCTCCGGCTCCCGACTGTCCATCGGGTCGCACAATACGGAGGCTAGTGGAGAGACGTTGAAGGTGAGAGAGATCAAAGATCAAGACCTCACTTGTCATGTGAAGAAACCAAACAACAATATCTATCAATAACTTTTTACCTCTTCTAGGAAGTGTTTAGACTACAGAGGCATGGACGTAGGAATTGATAGAGCTCGCTTTTGCTGGAACGTGCGAAAGAGAAGTGCCGAACTCCCTAGTAATCACTGTCTTTACGCCTGGATTACTCACCTCCCTTTCCCTTCTTTCTTCTGCGTTCTTTTGTGGTGGGATTGTCGCGTCAGTGAAAGAAAGAGAGAGAACAGGGAGGGGTTACTACTCTCCTCCTTTGCCTAACCCCCACTCTGGCTCCATTACTTTTACAGCCAGAGCCCCTTGCGTTTGATCTTGATCGCAATTGACACGGGAAACTGGGGTACAGTAACCAACCGTAACAACTACCGTATTCCAGCTCGACGACGACTCGACATCGATCCGGTTATCGAGAACTGATCTTACTCTCGACCTGGACTGTTGCGAGCCAGAGGAAGAGGAGCCTTCGCCCATAGGAGGTTAGTTGATGCTTTTCTTATATTTCTTCGCAGTTTTCCGAGATCTCGGGTTCTAGAAAGTTCTGAAAGTGCGAAATGATCGAGCGGTTGCCCTTCAGATCTCCCTATATCATCTCTAGACGAATCGAGCAAGGAAAAGGAGCCAAAACACCAGGTCAGAACAACATTTATCTCTCTGTCTCTCTCATTTTCGCATGATCTCTAAGTGATCAGAGAAGTTCTCTGATTCTCTGACACTCTCTCGATCTGGAGTGCTCTCTCGCCGCAAGTCGCTAAAAGATCTCCTCCCTCCCTTCCATTTTATGGCCAGCGGTAGCGCATGTCTTCTTGTCCCGCTCTTTGATTTCCCTGCTTGATGGGTTGGGCGGGTGGAAATAGCGCCGAGAATGTTGCTTTGAAGATGTGATAGCTCCTTTATTATTTAATCACTATTCGATTTTCATTTCCTTTATTTAATCACTGTTCGTTTCCTAGAATTATGTCTTGCCTTTACTGACTAGGTGATAGCCACAAAACTCTGGTGTTCTCTCAGGAAAAGCATGAAAATGCTTGACTAGATCATCGAGCTCGCAGTCTTTTCATCCTCTACTTTCGATCGCATCTTATCAATTGGCCGATGGAAAGACGCGCTTGATTGTTGATAAGCTGCGATCGATTCGCTTGTCGCTTTTCGGTTTTGCGTTACTTTCATTCCTCAATTGCCAGAAAACCCGGCAGGTCTCAAAAGTTGTCCTCTCAAAATATTATTTTTCACTCAAATTGGAACTCAAATTGTCGATTCTAAGCGCGCTTCGAAGTTTATGTTGCATGTGAAACTCAAGAATTTCCGTGCCTGATTCTTCACCTCATTTACATCCGAGCAGGTCCGGCAGGTTCCGGGGCTTTGGTAGCCTTGAGGGTCCGCAAGATTATAATGTGGTTATATTTCGCACGATCGAGTGACAGATTTTGAACTCTCTTTGCCCTTTAGAGCTTACGATCTGTGAGAAACACATGTGAAAGCGACCAAAGTTGTGTTCCAATTGTTCAACTTAGATGCAAACTAACAATTAACACTAATGAGATGGGGTACTCGTGCTTCAGCAGGTGGCACGCAGCTCCTCAAGGGCGATTAGGAATCCCCTCCTTCTCCATCTCGATCTGTATTCGCGCTTTCTCCTTTCTCCATAGTCTCTCTCTGTCTGCGAGATACTAGTCAGAATAGAGAAAGATCAACGATGCTCTAACTCTCTCATTTCCCCTGCTCTCTCACCTACTATGGCCAGCGAGAGATCAAGAGAAGTAGAGAGCCAGAACGCTCCACCTCTCTCGATATACCCGCACATTATGCTGATGCGAGCGTCTCTGCCCTTCTCAATTTACCGCTCGTCCGTAATTGGGAGGTTCACTCGGCTCTTCCATCCTCCATTACGGCTGCCCGTTCCTCCGTTTTACTGCTTTAATTGACAATAAATATGCTAATTAGATAAATAGGTTGTTAATTGACTAATTATTGATTTTAGAAGCGAAGATCCGTGCTCGAGGACGACAAATACCCGCTGTTGCAGTCCATTTACAGGTGAGGGTTTTGTGGGTTTTGATTGCATACTACTTGTACTTCGCATTGATGCATTGCAACAATTTGCGTTTTGTAAGATCAGTGAAAGCATGTATTTTATCCTGGAAGTCAGTATTTAATCGGATGTGATTAAAGCTTCAGTAGTTCAGTACTGAGATCTTTGTTAGACTAAAGATATATTTCCTTCTCCATTTTCCCTTACGTAGCTTCGTCGACGCTATTACGAGTACTAGGACATGCTTATAGTCAGTAACCTTTTCTTACTCGAGGAAACCGTTTTGCAGGCTCAAATAGTAGATATTTCGAAATCTTCGCCTTAGAAGCCAGGTCGATCAATCAATTAGACAATGATTGCAGACTCTCGCAGTCGATGTATGCCGACTCCCCGATGGCTGATGATGACTGTCAGACGGACGAGCGGATGGAGAGATGGAGGAGGGAGAAGAAGGTGACGTCGAGAAGGGATCCATGTCTTGATTCAACTGAATAGATTTTGATTCTTCTTAGTAAAAGAATGAGATTTCTTGATAAGATGCAAACAGGAGTTCTCATGCTTGTTGAAGCAATCTTTGCCTCAAATCAACGTTAGTTCTTAGAAAGAGGACGTTAGATCAGTGTTCGATCTTCTTAGAAAAAGAATAAGATTTGTTGATAAGATGTATGCAGGAGTTCTCATGCACCATCTCCCCTCTGACATCATTCGCTCATTCTTCCTTGCGTCTTTTCGATTCTTCGCATTCCCGATCACAGAAAAATCTTCGACATCTGGATGCAATACATTGCAATGTTAGGACTACTTCTGACCCTCTCCATTTCTCATGATCTCTCACTTTCTCTGACTTCCAAGACAATGTTACAATGCAATGTGATGCTCCCGTGCAAATGTCACGATGCCGATTCACATTCTCTTCCTTCCTCTTTCATCCCAATGTCATTCTCATTCTCGAAAACTCGGATTCTGAGCGTATCTTGCATTGCATTCGGCGTTTTTTCTTCGTTTCTGAATCGTGATATCATCGACTTTCCCCTTCCTTTCTCCTCGAAGTTGGCGTTCAGTTGATTGCGGAGTGATTCACACTCAATTAGACACTGCCTAGGGATGGTTAATGAAGAATAACTCTCCTAATTTTGCGCGTTCTCTTACCGATCAGAGCTGCGCATTTCCATCCGAAGTAGTCACTTCTAGTTGACATCATCCATCGCATTTCTCCTCTACTCCTGATTAGTTTGTTGAGTGTACTATCAAATCACTACTTGGTCGTATTTTTCTTATCGAAACTCTGCCGATTGGAATGAAACTCCAAGCCAGCGAACAATCTCAATTTTAGCTGGGAAAGTTCCATAACTGAAAATTGCTGAACATCTCTAGGTTGATCTCGGCGCTTCTTCATCCTTGATCTATTCTTCCTGTTGAATTCCCTCCTGAAAATGCTCCGATGCCGACTCTCTCGTAATTCGAGCCTATCGCGGAAGACAACACAGAAACATGTTAGAAGAAGCCTCTCTGATCGACGAGAGCACGGGAAAGTGAGAGTGTAGATCATTCCTCGTGCGAGAGGGAGGAGAGGGCGGTAGTGAAACGGGAGAAGATCAGATCATTGTTTCGTCCCGTTTCACTGGCATGTAAGCAAGCTTCCTAATTGAATCGGATCGAAAATGGATAGGCCATTGCCAAAAGTAAGTACTCATTGATTAGAGATTTTGGTTGGATCCAATCACTTGTTTACTCCCGATCTGATTCGTGATTTGTGACTCACATAAAGTGTCCCGATCACTTGCAGAGACCCTCTCGACCCTAGTAAACACCCTCCAATGTCGATTACTCAGTTGAACACCACCCTCTTTGATTCGTGTCTAGTTTCAAAACCGGGCGTTTCTCAATTCGATTTTGCATGCCGCATTGCATGAACGCAAAAAATTCGCAAAGCGAATCCGATTGTTAGGGTCAATCCTTGCAAACCCTAGTCAACAACACTTCCAATGTCCATTACTCAGTCGAACACCACTTGTCAGTGACTTGCCGAGTAACCTTCCGCCTCTCTCCAACCGCCCAATACTCGAGTCGATCACCCATAGCGAGAGAGCACGGGAAACGGAGAGAGTGCGAACATTGGCATGTCAGCATTCCACCTCTGCTCCCCGCTCTAATGAGTAGTGGTTGTGTTTACCAGACGGTTTACCTCCCTTGCCTCTCTCTCTCTTGATCCCAACCCCCTCCTGAACTCTCTCTCTCTCTCTTTACTCTTCGGAATCGAGTTGAATCGACGGAATTCGATGGGGTTCACTTGATTCAGTTCGATTTTGAGGAATTTAGTCTTGGAAAATGAGATCTTCTCGTTTTTGTCCGTCTTGGAGGCGCTCCTTTCAACCTTCGGAAGAGGTGAACTGCATAATTTCCAAATTACTGGCGCTTTTCGTTCTATAAACGTTCGAATTTTGAATGAGCTCATTTGGCAATGCTCCTATTCTCTCTTTCCAGTTTTTCTAGACGAAATTCCATGTTTTCGCCCTAATTCAGAGCTTGCCCACCCCTGATCTCACGCTAATTCAGTGTCAGCCTCTCCTCGGTTCCACTCCACTTTGTTTTCCCCTCTCTTTCTGCAGTAATCTGGCCTGATTACGAGAAAAATGCAGGATAATTCGCGAGTTCTCTGACTGAGAGTGATTATCCCTGTCTCGGGCTTGTTAGTGTGGAAATAAGTGCCCTCAAACCGCCATTTCTGTGATGATAAATTCTGTCATCGGCCATGTGCCTCATCAGGAGGAGTTTCGACATCATTTGACACTGTTTCGATTGACTAACGTTGCATAGGACCTCTCACCGAGTGCTGCTAGCTAACCTCACTCTCGGTAAAGAACAAAGACCCAGTCCTCGTTACCACACCTACCCTTGTTCACTATCTCCTCACCTCTTGACACCCGGTTGGCCCCTCTCCTCCACCTATGCCTTTGTTGTTGTCCTCAATGAACTGCCTCCTCCTTCTTCCGTAAGCGGAGTAATGTCCCTGCTCTCTCCATTCCACATACTCTCTAGCCGGTTAGACAGAGCGAGAGAGCACTCAAAACTAGGAGTCTAAGCGTCTACGGGTGTAATAGGGAGTATGGCTACTCGCTGGTCGTCGGCGTTCTCTCACTTCCGCCTGATCTCTCACCCGATCATCTGGAAAGCAGCGCGGCCTTTAACCTCGCTAGCTTCTCTTCCTAAGGCGAGAGAGTGTGTGAATCGAGGAGAGTCAGATCGAGAGATTCTCAATCTTCTCTTGCAATGTCTCTCTCCGAGATTGGCGCACTCCCCAGATTGGTACATCGGGAGTCGAATCGACTCCCTCTCTGATCAGATGCGCGATGTAGGGAGAGTTTTCAGAATTTTCCTACTTCGCTTTTTGATCTATCGTTATCGTTGTTTAATTTTGTGTGTATACCCTATGTATATTGAGTCGAATCGACTCTCTCTAAGATCAGATGCGCGATGTTTGGGAGTACTTTACTTGGTCTTTCCGGAGTTTCTCCTTCTGAGTTTTTCGATCGCTTCTTTGCTCAATGCTTGAATTCATTCTACTCTGCTTCGACGTTTCAGACCTTTTTCCATTCTTTTTTCTGATCGGAATATTGTGTTAGCCCATCCGTTTTCTCACCATTGGAACTGCACTTAGTCATTATTTAGTCATTCACTATCCTCCTCCATATTTGAATCGCGATTCCGAACCTCTCTACTTTCCTTCTTCTCCCTTCGATCGTTCTCTTTTTTGCCAATACCCAATACCCCTTTCCTCTTCCTCCACCTCCTCCTCCTCTCCCATCTAACGGGGTTCTTCCATTCAATCGAGAGAGAATAACGACCACTCTCGGCTTTTGTTGTGCAAAGAAGAGCGAAGGGTCAACAGTTTCACCTTTGGGTTGTTTCCTTTGATTGCATAGACTTCCTTTGACTCCAACGCTCTGTAGAGAATAACAAGAACAGTTGTATGGCTTTTTTGTTTTACCATCCCTTCTGTACAGCTCAACACATTCTCATTCCGCGCAGTCTAAAGAAGAATTCGTGAAACTCAACCACTCCCTCGCAACAATCCACGTGAAAATCGCCCAGCAATCTCTCCAGACGTCTGCATAATTCATCGTCCACCCTCTCTCCTCGGGTTGCTCAGAATGTCGTACCTGATAGGGCCGAGCATAAATGAGACCCTGACTCTCTCCATTATGCACATTATCTCGCCCGGTCTGACCGACGAGAGAGCATGCAGAACCGAGAGACAGAGAGGGAGAGAGATACTTCTCATTCCGAATGGAATTCCACCGTGCGTCTCATCTTACCTCACGGAATATGAGAGAGGGAGTAGCCAGATGGATGGAGAGGGAGAGGGAATGCATTAGCCTCTCAGGATCAATTCAAGCACTCTCTATTGCAAAGTAGTGCGATTATTTTCGTTGTGATAACGTGGATCATCTCTGACATGTTCTAGAGTAGCCAGATGGATGGAGAGGGGGGAGAGAATGCATTAGCCATCGAATGGCTCTGCAGATCCACGAAGTACTGATGTATTGAAGACAGGCAGCCTCCAAAGGATCTGCGGAGTGAATGCCAACGCGTGTTACATTGAGAGACGAAATATCACTCACAGTGCACGTTTCTCCCTCTATCTTCTCTGGCCGAGATGCGATGTTTGCAAAGCAATGATGATGAGGAAGAAGATGGAACAGACCCTCCTCATTTCTCGCACTCTCTCGCTTCATGGGGCCTATTATAGAGCATGTAGAAGGAGGAGAACGACAGTTATGATGAGATGGAAGGAACTGTCGTCCGTTCGCTTGTTCACTCTCCTCATTGCACGTGATCTCTCACTGACTAGAGCGACAAGAGTGTGTGGATAATTGAGAGAGTCGGGTTATGATGGAAGAAGAAAGATGCGAGCGTTCGCTATCCTCATCTCGTGTGCTGAGAGAGCGTGGATAATTGAGAGACTGAGGTGATGGTCATGATGACGGGAAGAAAGCGACGAGCGTATGGAGCGAACGCTTCCTCTGTACATAGAGAGAGAAAGGGAGAACGGGCGTTATGGGATCATGATCATCCCCTGACACACCTGATCTTGTCGAACAGCCTACTGAAGATGTAATGATACTCGGAGCGAAACTGCTCAACCAAGGAAGAGGCAACGAAGCGTCAGATAATCGCTTCAGTAAATGGAGTCGCGAGAACAACAATATGTGGCTGGGGAGGATGACTGTGCTCTATCTCCTCGCTAGAACCAGCAAGTGCCAAACTGCTTGAACCGCGCAGGGCAATCACTTTCTCTATCTTCCTTTTCTTCCACCGCTGCCTATCCAATCAGAGAGGAGAGACACCATGTCGAATGAGTAGAGGGCGTTCTCTCCTCCTCCCTTCTCCTTATTCTCTTCTTCTCCTCCCTCCTCCTCTCGTTGACAATTCCCAGTGATAAGCAACGTGCGTGACTCACATACAACACACGGCCGATTCGGGAATCGCCTCCCTCCATTCTCTCCTACCTTTCTCCCACCTTCCCTCTTCCCCCCACCCCCTCCCACCTCCCTCCTAATCAACCGCGCACCCCCTGGTGACCCGAATGGGCAGCGCTCGCCACGGCTGCTGATAGTTCCCGTTCTCCCCATCTCTCTCTATTGTGGCAAGGAAGGGAAAGTTGCGCGTTTCCTTCAAGAGAAATCGACAAGATGGAGCCTTGCGTGGGTTTTGCATTTTTTCGCTTTCATGTGACTACAATTCATTACTTCTTGCTGCATCAGTTAGATGGTTGTAATCGAAATCAGAGTTATCCGAACATTGATTTCACGATTGGTTGATTCGCTTCTCGAATTCTTAAAAGTTGACGAAGTTACTGCGCATTCTAGCTTGATAATGTTAACAATACGGAAGTTAACCACTAGAATGCTGCAGTAATTCGAAGTAGCGATTCCTTCATGGTTCACCAACGATCATACTCGATTCGCCTCTGCTATCACTGCCTTTTTGTTCTTCCTTTCTCCTCTTCCTCACCCATCCTCTCTTTGTTATTGCTCTCTCGAGGACAATACGCGCTAATTGATACGAAAAGGTTGTCCGATGGCCATTTTTGTTGCTTGAATCAGTGTTGAATCATCAGATATTGATTAGGGCTGTCCAATTGGGGAATACCTTCCATTCCACAGTATCACTCGTTGGTCAGAAAGGCGAGATAGTGTGTAACTCGAGGAGAGTGAGAGAGGCGAGAGAGCACGCAAAGCGAAGAGAGCTCAGTGATCTCGATGATGAGTAACCTGTTCTCAATGGGGAAGAAGGGTAATTAGGAAGGATATTGTTGCGAGAGGGAGCGAAAACAGTGATTGGAAGTGTACTGAAAGTGTGAGGAATTGATCGTGATTGGAACTTAGGCAAACATACTTTCGAAATACTGCACAATATCAATTGGTTGTCTTAGGTTGTGGATCCGTTGTGGAAAGAGCAAAGTGCAATTGGCTGTTCCCTAAAGCGGCTCCGCAACGTCACAAACTAACCCGTTCACTTGTGCATTCCTTCCTCATTCCTCTCTCCGTCTTTCCTTTCTAAGCACTATGTCGCAACTCTGACTGATAAGAGAGCATGCGAAGTGGAGAGAGTCAGACGAAATAGAGAGGCCAATCTTTACCTCTGTCAGCCCTCCCTTGTAAACGCGCCGTCGCACCGTATCAGTGATAGTGCCAATCAGAATGAGAGAGTAGGTAGAAGACGATAATCGATTGGTCAGGGAGTGGACTTGATGATGTCATCGGAACTAAGACGATCATCCTGAGATTTCTCCTAATCTTGTCCTTCGTTGAATCACTAATAAGTTCTAACTAGACAAATTGCACATCGGAAATGCTATCAATAGCAACAGTCTACCGAAATATGGAATTTTGCGCTAATTAAACACTAATTAACAATTAATTACTTACAGGCTTCGTGCGCGGAACGCCTCGGCTCCTCCCAGCCACAGCTGCGCGCAGCCAAAGTGGCCTCTTCGATCTCGATTGGTTAGTTTTCTGTACTCGCGAAAATGATGGATCGATTGTCAACATACTGTGCTTGCGAAATATCATAATAGCATGAAGCATAACGAAACATACCACTATCTTTATAACCTGTCCAAGTCAGTGGTCTCCTCGGAATTGATTAGTTGGAAGCATAATTGAATCTAACAGTGCAATCATGCATTTGCAGTGCATTTAGTATTTATTTTACCATATTTATTTATTGATTAACCAACCACTCCTTCCAGACACGCCTCCTCCCTCGGTCGACCACGTCGTGCAATCACTGTTGAGAGCGGCGAAGAAGGGAGAGAAGAAAGTCGGAAAGGTGCGTGATTGAGATGCTGAGAAAGATTATCGAAAATGGTGCACAAATGAGACTCGTTCTCGATTGATTGTTTTTTTTTAATTCTCCGAATGAATCAAGGAATCAAAACTCCGGAGCGCATCAATCTTATCTGTGCAGTAGGAAACATATTGCGAGAATTATGTGGATACCTCAGCTACACCCCGTCCCATTGTTTCCCTGCTCCCTCCTTTGTTCACTGATCTTTTCCCTGAACACGACGCTTCTGCCTGAAATCAGATCCGCTCGGCGAGTCATGAGAGCATAGGGAAGTTGCTCTCCTCAATCTGCACGCTCTCTCGCTTATAGAAAAGAGCGAGAGACTAGACAAATTGAGGAGAGGTCCAGTCATGAGAGTAGACGTAAAAACGAGGAACCTCTCCTATCGCACATGAGCATTCGGCGCTTCCGGATTTTAGTGGGAAAACATTGGCTGTGATTTCGGCACATCTCCGTTAGACACTTCTCCATTGAATTCCGCAAGTAGCATGCTCTTTTCTTGTGCCCATAGCTTTCCGATGTCTCCGCTTTGGAACCTCGGAAACTGTGTACGTGAACGCATCTCTCCCATCTGTCCATCGAATTTCCTCTCATTTCCTGAGATGCGCATAACTAATTTACTGAACATGCTCTCAGTTCAATGCGTCTCCCCTTTCTGACCACACCATCTGGTGCGCATTCCTTTCCGTTCTCGTGTTTCTTCACTAGCTCCCATTCCTTCTGTTATAGATCGCCTACACAACGAGCATTCAGTATCATGCACTTCTCTTCTTAGGCACACAATATCGGAACCTCAAAAACTATTCGATCGCTCATAGAATTTCCGTCCGCCTCATCTGGTTCCCAGATCCTCGTCCATTTCTCATTTCCTCGCCTCTTTTCAATCACTTCCCATTGCTCATGGCCCGATTTATGCGATTCCTCTCTCTTCGAACATTACTCTCTCCAATCCCAGTGCTCGCTTGTTCATTAGATTATGTAAGGGAGTGTGGAGATTTGAGAGAGTCTTTCCTCTATCTTCCTCTTTGACGTCGGAACTCTTTCACCCTCCTCTATTCGCGACCTCTTTGTTCTCTCGAAGTCCTCCGCACTAATTGGCCCGATTTGCGGTTGATCGCGTCGTGCGATTAGATGGACGCCGAGTCTTAGTTCGTCCCCGCGTCACTAACTTTCGAAACATCTTTTTTTTTTGTTCCGGCTTTGCCACTCCAATTAAAATGGCGGTGCCTCTTTCCCGTGTTAGTCAATTTTGAAGCACACTATTTCTAATTCAAAAAAATCCCGTCACCCGGGCCTTTCAGGCGCTCCATCTCTTTTTTTTTCTGTTCTGAAGAAATGCCGATTCTCATTAAGAACCACTCGATAGGTTCTCAATTCACCAACGCGTGAAACGCATTCCAAGATCAATGAATACAGCCTGAGACTGTTCCATCACGTCGTAACCCAGACCTCTCCCCTTTTTCTTTGTATTCTCACAGTCATAATGTCTAATTGAATCTGTAACATCTGGATCAATGCGTTCTATAAATATGAATTCATAAATGCATTAAATTCATCCCTTTCCAGGACGCGGTCACCCAGACCTCTCCCGCCCTCTCTCGTTCCTCCTCCTTCGACTGGCTCGAGACGGGCAGTGTGATCACCAGCACGCCTGTGTCGTTGAGGTGAGAAGGCGATTCAGCCAAATACTCGGTTCAGATGTATTTGAGAAGTCCATACAAGTCAGTCCATGGGGCTAGTTCATCGTGAAACCTATTTCGAAAGCATTCCTTGACAGTCACCGAAAATCAGCACCGAATAATGGCCAGAAAGGTTCATTTGTCCCATTTTGTGGAAAAGGTTTTGGTGGTGCCGATCAGCTGGTTCTCGCCTGGAATATGATATCGATTGCGTCCATTTTCCAGCGACGCAAGCTGTTTTGTTATCAGTATCTGTCACACGGCAGGGTCTAATCTGCATAAGACGCACCCTGATTCTCTCCACCTTGTGTTATCTCTAGCTTCTCTGACCGGCGACAGATCACGGTAAAGACAGTGGAAGAGACAATCCTGATAATCTCCGCCAGGCCTTCACAGTTCTTCGAGTAGACAAATATGCGAGACGGAGGGATGTTGCACTGGACGAAAAAGTGTGGGGATGTTTGGATCAGCAAGGAATGTCTGCGCACTTTAGAGAAGAGGTTACAAGAAACGTTCCAGTGGGCGGATATTGTCGTGCAGAGCACAGGTTATCACAAAAAACAAGAACACAAACAGATTACAGTGAATATTTAGCCACTGGTATTTTGATTCTATTCTCGAGGATATGATCAACCCACTGATAAATGAAACACACATTTTCTTTCGTTCTTATTGTGAAACGCAACTGAGTCAAAAAAAATTACTGAAAAATCATTGATACCGTATCCAATCAATCATGAAAATCAACAATCAGGCACGACGAATCTTCCGGCGAGGACGCGGCGGATCGCGAAGTGCGCGCAGTCAACAGCGCCGCGTCGGCGAGGAAAATGCGGTGAGTGATGGAATTATAGATCAGAGATTAAAGATCAAAAGGCTAAAGATCAAAGATCAATCAGCTCTGTTCCTCTCACATGTTCGATAGCTGATTCGGCACTCGATGCGCTGGAGACATTGTGTCTCTTGATGAAAGTTTTTTGAAAATTTGCGCTGGTTTATAGCAAATAGAAATTTGTGATGTTTGAACAAGAATGCTCGGACACATTGTCACTACCAGATCTCAATCTGATTCGTACCAAACGTGAAACTCAATCAATTCTGTGGGAATCGGCTCTACACATTACGTGTTTGTCCAGAGATCAAAGATCAAAGACCCCCTTCTCAGCCTCGACCAGACAATGGACGAATCGCTCGCTCTCCTGCACATGATGGCCAAGGATGGAGGAGAAGCGGCGCCCGTGGCCTCCCCGAGAAACGCGAGATTGTCCCGGGTGTCGAGGTGGGTTGGAATATTATTGAATACGTAAACCAGTCGAGGCTTCCACTTTCACATTTGGTTTTTTTTACATTCTTGAACACGAGAACAAGGCATTAGCGCTCAAGGAACAACCCATTGCCAGTTCCACTATCTGTGGAACCTAAGCGAAGCAATTACAGGGACTCGCGCGCCCTTCGCAACTCCGCCCTGCTGCAACAGCAGCTGCACGGATCAGGTGCGACCGCCCGACCGACGCAGCTACCTGGTGAGTACAGTAACCCAATAATATCAATCGTCAACTGACTTTTTCCTTTTAAAATCGAAGCAATGACGAACGCCATTTCGCCATCCTCAAATCCCACTAGTAAATATTCTCCTCCTTCAAAAATAATTGCCTGCGATCTGTCCCCTCTCTCGCAAGATGCGTAGTGAAATCGATAGCATTTCTTGATATTTTCCATATTTTGGATGAATTCGGAGCGCAAAAGTCTCACAACAGGTATTGCTTCAATTTCAGTTAAGTTTCTGATAATTCTTCTACTCATCTTTGATATTTGATCTTTTTCAGCACCCGTATCCGCCACTCGAACGACATCAAGCGCCATGTCCGACTCAGTCTACGATAATGTCCATTCGGAGAGGAGCAGAGGTTATTAATCTTTGATCTTTGATCTTTTCTTGTCCTATCTCTCTACCTGTCCATGTGACAGTTTCGATTGGGCAATGATATAGAGCACTCCACCTAAACGATGGCTGATTAGGCGATCAAATGTTGGAAAATGAGAATGCCATCTCGACCTGAACCAGTTTCCTATGCAATTCTCGAGGCAGCTTCCGAACGGCATCCCCTTTGATCTCTCCGCTCTCCCCGAGAGATGTAAACCTGATCTTGCGATCTCGAAGTGCCTCAGTTATGAGCTCTCTCGAAGCACGGTGACTCACCGAGTCAGAGTTGTTCCTCATTGCTTTTCGCATGATCCCTTTAGTTCGCATGTGCTTCTTCTCTCTCCATTTTACGCGCTCTCTCGCTCTGTCTGACTGCCGATTAAGCAGGAGAAATGAAGAGATCAGAAGTCATTCGCATCCTTTTTATCCTCGCGGCGGCACTTTTCCGTGTGCGTGAAATATGAATCGCGACGGGGATATGAAGCCTCGAGTTCCAGTTAGTATAATATAGGAGTAGAAGGCAATCTCCATTTTCCTTCAAAAGATTGTCCAAATTTTGAAGCGGTTTGAGAAAGCGAGATAGTGTGTGAATTTGAGAGAGTCAGAGAAAAAAAAATGAAAAAAATCGATAAATTTCAGACGAAGACGACGACGAGGACGACCTGCTGTCGGTGACGTCGTCTGAGATGCAGAGACCGGGTGAGGGTGATCTTTGATCTCTTTCGACATTGAATTATTTTTTCGATACGGACTGAACAATCCACTGTTCATAGCAAGAACGGACAATCTTTGTACGATGAGTGAAACATAGACAGAATTCATGTGATTCCTCTCATTGCAGTGCTGAACTCCTCCACCTCCAAATTCGCTCCCCTCAAAGGAGTCAAGTCTGTGCCTCCGGGCTACTCCTCGCCAAGGGCCAGCAAGTTCATTGATGAACAGGTAATTCCTCCAACACGAAGCCGGTGAAGATCACCAATAACGACCCTGATGTAGTGGCGTTGCTCTAGAACACAGACCAGCATCTCTTTCCCAACAGAGAAAAAGGCAGTCTAGACCGGATCCACACTTCTTGAAGGGCTTCCGAAGCCTTTCTTTACTCCACTACCACGATAGTCCTCAACACAGGAGCAGTTTGATTACCATTAGTGGCGCAGTAAAACCCCATCACAAACCACACACGCCGCGTAAAAACGGTGGCGAGCAAGGTATCTCATGAGTACTGCGGTAATTGCCCTCTTTCTTTGGCCAGCCACCCACTTTTTGAAGAAGGAGACGATTCCCCTGCCCCGACCCCTTCATAATTGCCCCTGTACTGGACTAGAACTTCTCCTTCTTGCCTATTTTTGCGGTACGACGATTCCTTGAGTTGATCTTTGATTTTTCCAGCCGGCGCCACTCCCCTCGACCTCAGCTGATGATAACTCGGCCCTAAAATGGACACTCTCGAAAGCGGGTGAGGACACTTTCCCTGGGTTTAACCTCTAGAAGACGAGAGAGTGTGCGAAATGGAGAGAGCACTGAGGTTCTAAAGTGGCTCTATAATGCGAGCTTGTTGCGAGCATTTACGGTCTGTCGAACTTGCCGCTTTTAGGCTTGGCCCTTCGCTTTATTCTCTCAAAGTGCACTGCTTTTTCTTCGCTGAATTATTGAATCGGCATTAGATTGTGTGTCTGGAGACACCCGATAGGCAGTATGCGCATTCGGTAGAGATGAATAACTTGATCCCCCGGATTGCGCACTTCTCTTCAGGGAAAAGGCCATATTTCCGCCTATTTTCGTCGCCTTTCCGAGTAGTGAGTGGGATGGGCACGTAGAAAGGGACAGTGTACTTCGAGGACCCAATTAGCTCGACCCTTCGAAGTTCGAACATTATGACTATTACTTTCGATACTATTTCACGTACGTTCGCCCTTTCTATCCATCCTCTTAAATCCCGCTAATTGATTATTGGCATCTTTCACATTGCTTTCCTCCAGAAAGATTCCCAGCAATAAGGCCAAACAACTCGAGACATCTCGGAAACAAACCCCCTACTTTTAAACAATTAGTCACTCATTCTCGCCTACTGTTTGCGTAGATTAGCAGACGGTTTCTCTTTTTATCTATCTGCGAGAAGAAAAGAGGGAATCCCGAGGACGTCAACAACAGACAAACAGCCTCTTCATAGTTCAGTGAACTTTCAGAATCTTGACAGTTCGTTTTCCATTGTTCTCAAACTGCTCAAAGTTATGCCACGCATGTAGCTCCCTGTGCTTCTGAGCTATTCTCGCTGTTCATTGTAATGTTAGTTATCCGTATAGCTTATCGTCCCCGAAGATCAGTTTGCTATATTTCTGGCTCAACTTCCGGTGAACTTCTATGTTCCAATTATCGCAACCCAATTAGTGCCTAATTCATCTCGAGTGTCACTATCTAATTCAATCAAGTCATAAGGTGCGCTGAGTAAGGGCTATTCTTAATTTCTGCGTCTTGCACTACAGATTTTGCACGATACTCGGGAAAATCATTTTTTACATCAACTTTTCGCACCGTACTGTCAGGCGCAACATCAGTCTGTCTTTGATCAATTTCTGAAGCATAACTGATTCAAGACTGTCTGAGAAAGGAAAAAAATCGTAAAACAACGACACATTCTGACCTCCACTCGATCACTGGGTCGAAATGTGTTTTTGTGCGCGCTGCAGTCAGAATAATTGCCTTGATCGCTCCTCTCGAGAAGGGTTTAGCACTCCGATCGTCTCGCTCTCTCACTTTCCCACTCTCTCTCGCCCTGTCTGATCGGTCCGACTTATCCATGAGTCAGACTGACAGCATTTGGTCCAATTCTCGAGTTCCCCTACGTCTCTTTTTGGTCCGTCAGTGTGGATTACTCAGCATGTAGGGCCAATGGGTAAACGGTGATTTGTTCGGACCGCTCTAGTTTCTCCTATTCTTTGTGGAGGAGGAATTTCCTCATAGTTCACACCACTTCGGGATTCTTCTTCTTGAAAAGGGCGAGAAACTGTGGGAAACTGAGAGGGGCATAGAAGTTAGAGGAGGCGAGAGACAAGGCGAAAATGAGAGAGCGCCTCGCCCCCTAAGGTCGGCCGTAGTTTCTCACATTTCTCGTGCGGTTGGATGAGCTAAGCAGTCCCCATTTTCCTCCAATCCTACTCTTTGTTTGTGATTTACGTCTATGCTTCGAAATATTACTATCCCTTATTCTAGCCGCGTAGGAAACCACTAAAAATTGAAAAAAGGACCACCTTTGCAACTCACATCTTACAACTCGACTAGGTGAAAGTGCACGAAGTGAACGAGTCAAGCCATTGTTTCTGATTTATCACCCACTCGGAATTGTCGCAGTAACAGGCGAAAAGCGGCCGCATTTGGGCACTTTGTTACAACCCTTTTCCATGCTCATTCATTCATTCACTCCCGACTACTTCGACCCCCTAATGAGGGGTTTTAATTGAGTCTCTCCAATTCACGTTGTGTCTCGCCAATAAGAGATCTTCGCTATTCCCGATCACCTGTTCTACAATGATCACCTTGAGTTAGGACGGTTCTACCCCGTCTAGAGAGGGACCATTCCAAACGGGGAGAATAGTGCTTCGCCCCTATCACTGCGATGCGAACTTGTTGTCATGGGATGGGGTCACATTAGGGGGAGAAGGAGAGGGGGCAATGGGTGAATGAATGAATGGCAGGGGAGGAAAAGTGGGCGGATTGCGATACGGACTAGCGGGGCGACCGTGGAGGGCAACTTTCGCTTTTGCTTTCTCTTGCTTGATTTTCGATGTTATCTGGGCCGTATGCATGCGTTCTTTATTAGTTGCCTAATTGATTTGAATTAATGCCGTTTTTCGGTAAATTTCCGCTCTTCTTCTTGAACATCATTGTTCTTGTCATGCTGATGATTTTTTCAAGAAAACTCGATCGGTAAATGGGGGTTTAGTGCGGACTTGATAGAGTGTTTTTTTTTAAAATGTGGTATTTGTGCAACTACGCTCTCTGTCTCCAACTGACCTTTGCACACTTCCTGAAACTCAACTGATCCCATCGCGAACCACTGCCATAACTTATCCCCACTATCCAATCACTTTCGCTCTCTTTCACATTCAATTCTCCTCATCTTTCGTGATCGCTTCGTTGATAGACAGAGCGAGAGAGTTCACGGATCTGAGAGAGTGCTAGCCATGTCTAACACAGTCGCTGTGCTATCATTGCTCCGGGGCGGCATAAACCAGTTGATATACGACTCTCCCCTATATCCATAGTAGTAATAGTGACAGTATGAAGTGCTTAGTTGATCATGTTTCGGTTACTGATTATCGATTATCGATTGAGTACTGATTACTTTGTTGCGTCTCTAGTTTGTTCTGATTCGGCTATTTACGTTCGAGAACTAAGTGGTTTTACCTTGCCATTTCACGGTTCAATGCACTCGAATTTTTTTAAACCAAATTTACTGATGAATCACATGCTTAACTCAAATTGTGTTTTAAACCCTATTTTAATAATTTAAATTCAATTTTGCAGAGGATAAAGCCACGGAGGCGTGTCGTTGGCTCCGTCTCGCCGGCTTTCCGCAGTACGCTCACGCATACGAAGGTCAATTTTTTTGCTTTTTCAATCTTTTTTTTACTTCTATGGGCCACCTCCATTGACCTAGCGATCTTCAACGCATTTTTGATCGATTTTTGAAACGCAACCTATAGCCACTTGAACACCTCTCCAATGATGAAACTCGAAATTAGAAAATCATTGTGCGTTTCTGTGGAGTTTTTTTATGGAGGTTTTGTCTCATACACGTTAATATTACTGTCAAACTTGTTTCACTAGACTATTGACTGTTTCCTGAAACTCACCTGATTTCTGTCATTTTTGCCTGTAGCGTGAAACTCTCCGGCACTGCCTCCGATTCCCACGATCTGTTTTTCTTACTCCTCCTCTTGTTCCAATGTTCCTACACCGCGTCGCTTGCTCCTCCATAATTGGATTAGGCCCCATCAGTTCTTTGCGCTCTCTCGATCTCACGCACTCTCTCGCACTCTCTGACCACCCACAGAGTGCCCGAAAGTGAGAGTGCTTCCCTCTAATCACCCGATCAATCCTCCGCACTGATCGTGTTATCTGGTCGCTTTTTTCAAGGATGACCTCAGGAAAAGTTGGTTGATGAGCCGCGAAACGAGCGTTATGATCGTAATTCATTGCTCAGCACTCTCTCACTTTCACACACTCTCTCACTTCCGATTGGATGACTGGGTCTGGGATTTCAACCCACTCACGATTCTTTCGCCCAGATGCTAGAGGAAGCATTCCAGATGCCACCCCTTCCCCTCTCCATTCTTCCCTTTTTATGTTCCCCAACTCCACCTCAGTGTATCAGTGTACCACACTGATCGATTTTTTTGGTGATCTTTGAACTCTAGAGCATTTCGTGATTTTAACGCGCACTGAGCAGTTGGGTCCCAGAAGGGGCAAGTGCCATAACTTTGATGACTTATCCTTTCTTTGCCCGTAAGTTCACCGCTTTTTGATCAACTTGCGGCGCCCATGGGATTAGGATCGTAATGACAGAGCGAAATGGCACGGTTTATTGAAGAGAGAGGCGGGAAAACCTACAGTCGACATCTTCTGGCGATAGTTTAGTGCGCTATCAGACTTCCCTGAGTAATTAAACCGCCTGGTGGAGCTGGCATTGCGATTTTGTGATTCTTAGCTCTACTCATATCGTAATTTAGCCAAAACATGCATTCAGTGATGGTAATTTGCTGTTTTGATCATTCATATAACATTAGAATTGGAAAGTGCTCTGCTAACCCTCTAGTTTAGCGCCCGGAAAGGCAAGTTCGCTATCATCGCTTAGAGTTCCACCGTGTTTGTTCAACGTTTTTGCCGCCTTTTCCTCCCTTCGCTCTGGCTCTCTCCATTCCTCATGATCTCTCGCTACCGCTCCCCTCACCCCCATCACCGCAAATGAGCCGAATCAGCTCCGCGCCACGCTTTACCCTTCCCTCCCCATTCCATGACTAAGGAGATGCGCGAATTCTTCCATACATCTTCCCCTCTTTGATATCGGCGCATAGTATTGTTCGCTCTCCGATATTGCGTCTACTCGAGATCAATCTTTCGTCTATCTTCTCTTCTCCCCGGGAGAAATATGCGCGGCGCCCAAGTGCGCGAAGTGTACTGGGAGGATTCATCGGAATTGATCTATGGTCGGTGAATCCCGGTTCTGAATTCAGACAGACTAAAACCCGGTCTCCTAATTCCCGGCTCCATTCCAGAGGGTTCGTTCCCACTGCAACTCGACGCAGTGATCGCGGATCACGCCGGCATCCTGGACGCCGACTCGATACACGCCCTCAGCAAGGTGAGGGACGGTTCCGGGATTTGCCGGTCGCCCGATTTTCCGGATCCGGCTTTGGCAATTTGACGGTTCTCATTGCAGCGAATCGCGACTCTGAACCGATGCGCGATCATGCGCATGGACGGAGTTGTGCTACGTGATAGGGTGAGTTTGTATTTTGTTCTATATCCGGATGTTCTAAATCCCGGTTTTCTAACTTACGGACGTAGCACTCATCTGTTGAAAAATACACTCAAAACGGTTCAGTCCAGTTACGTTTCTCATCCAGTTCTAATGCATCTCTAAATGTTGCGGGATGTTGGATCCACAGTGTAAGGCGGAAAAAAATAATCCATAAATTTCAGTCCTCGACAATCGCCGACCAAATGCACGGCATGCACTCGGATGAGGACGGAGTCGCTCTGAGCGGCAACTGGCGGTACCAACGCCATTCCCAGACCTGGTCGCGCATGGCTGATGTGCGGCGGCAGCCGCAGCAGCAGCTGCAGCCCGTGCAGCAACCCTATCGGTCGCTGCAGGTGCAGCGGCCGGCTGCAGAACCGCTGCAACAGCAGCAGTCGCTGCAGCCGCAGCAGCTGCAGCGCAACTCGCTGCTACAGAGGAGCCACAGCGAGCGGATCAAGGTGAGGCTCTTCGATCCCTCTAGGTACCCTTATCATCCTGTAAAAGGCTCCAAAAAGCGGAAGCATCAGTCCGCTAATTAGCGAGCTTCTGATGATAGCCAATTAGCAGTGCTAGTCACGGAGCCCGGCACGGGAATAACACCTCCTAATGAGCCTCAAGTGCGCTAATAAGGCAGAATTGTGCAACATTAGCTGTAAATTGGACACTCGACGACTTCCGTTCACTAGTTCCGTCTTTGAATACCTGATGTATCGCAACTACAGAGGAGGCTCCGCCCACTTTCAAAGTTAATTCAATTTTTATTTACAGGAACGAGCCAAGGCAATCATCAAGAAGATGGACGTACGCTCAGGCAGCAATAAGAAGTCAGTTTGCGATTGAATTGCTGGGTTTTGGGGGTCCCGATTACGGTAGAAAAGCTTATTTGCTTATGAGCGAACGAAGATCGGAAAACCATCCAACCCCCGTTTCTGAAATCGATTCAGATTGGCATTAGCGCCTCGCTTAGTCATCTCTGTTGGAACAATCGCATCGTTCTCCCCTCTCTCTTCTCCCCTTTCCGCCGATTCGAGGGTTCCCCTCGTTTCCCCCAACTGGATGGGCCGCGGCGACTGCAAGTTGGCGCGTCGGGAGCGCGTCGAGGACGCGGCGCGATCCGCGCTGCTCGATACGCACCCGACGCGGTTCGCCCATCTCACGCTTCCGCGTCCGCGACTGCGCGCTCCCGAGCTTTCCCCGACTCAATTACGGTGCAGTTATGACCTACCATTTCCGGGGGTTTATGACAAGCATGTGGCGCCGGGTTTCATGGGACGGTGCTGTAGGCCAACTTTCCTTCGGAAATAGATTCTGAGTAAGGCGCTAGCGTTTAGCTGGATGATTCATCGCTTCAATGGGGAACCAGCTGAGCGAGGTGAAACTAGGAAACAACTAATCGATAATACCGTAACCCTCCCAATCCAGGAAGGAGCCCCATCCTCCGATGGTCATCTCCGACCCCGTTCTCGTCTCCTATGACTCCGCCTCGCCACCCTCGATGAGAATGATGCCCGCGGGGTTGGCGCCGGGAGGAGCTGCGGTGCCCCCGAGGCTTCCCGCCAATGGCCAGAGACTGCAGGGATTCATGAGTACGCTTTTACTTCTTGCGGTTTCCATTTTCGAAAGTGTCTAACTTCTATTTCCATCCCTGTCTTGACTTTTCGATAAGTTCCCCTGCATCCTGTATAACTTGGTAACATGTTGACGTTTTCTTCAAACAAATACGTATTTCGTTCTGTCTGAAAAGATAGCACAGAGCCTAAGAGAGTCCAGATCCTGATAACTTGATAACTCGTTCTCTGATCTCTAATCACCCACTAACAGGTCCCCATCCGCCTCCCTCGCGCTCCAAGTCTTCCCATGCCCGGAGGCAAGGGATTATCTTCAACTCCCCGTCCTCGCCCGACTCCTCCGACGATTCCGCGCAGCTGCGACTGTCGCGCTACGGCGAGGGCGCGCCCGTCCGCGCCCTCGCGGCCCCGGCTAGCGTCCGCGACCGGAGCGTCCCTACCCGCTTCTCGCGCGACTACGCGGTCAACCGCTTCAGTCGCGACTCGGAGCGCGCGCGAGAGCGGCTGCCGAGCGCCGCGGATTATCTGTACCCGGCTTCAACGTCGAGCTCGTCACGGTATGCATTGGTCTCTTCCCCTTCTAACTAGAGTCAGGAAAGCAAGAATCTACTCATTCCGCACAATTTTTCATTAGACAGAATTGCAGGAATGCAGAACGAGTAGAGTCTACTTATTGCTTCCCCCTCTTACCCTAACATGTCCGTTCAGTGGCTATCGGGTCGTCTCTCCTCCCGTCGTCGCATCTTCCGTATCGAGAAGAGCCGTCGATTCCTCGTCGATGACGGCGTCCACGACCTCGTCGATGACCTCGTCGCCCTTCGGGACGCCGCAGATGACGCGGCGTCCGCTTGCCGCGTCGGTCGCGCCGCGCAGCGCGGCCGTGCTGCACGCGGCCATGCATGGTGTGTGATCCCCGTCTAATGGCTAATATGTTCCTTACTTGGGACCTGTGGGAAAATTTCAAGAAACTGAATGAAAAGGTGCTCTTTCAGGCGCCTCTCCCGATCTGGACGTACGGCGACTGGCGCCGGCGTCTTCGCCGCGCCTTCTCGACGGCCGTCTCGCCGTCGAGACTAGCGCGTCCTCGTCGCTCGCGCGCGGCGCCACAAGCGCCGTCGCGGACAGCGATGACGAGGAGCGACGCGATTCGGGCGCCGGCTCCAGCCTGAGCCGCAGCCCGAGCAGTGCGCCGTGCACGCTGCGCATGCGGCAGTCGGTGATGCCGCGGTCGTCGGCGGCAGCTGCAGCAGCGGCCGTGCCGCTGTCCAGCAGCTTCACCTCGTCGACGACGGCGTCTAGCTGCAGCAGCAACGGCAGCGTCGGAAGGATCAAGGGGGAGGTGAGATTGTAGGGTAGAGCAGCATAACAATGGGAACTCGTGCGGATGAAATCACTTTCATGATTTGGAAGATAAATGCCCGCCAGACATTGAAAAAGCGGTCGTGGGTGGTGATTTGAGTTTCATGCAAGGTATAAAGGTAGTCGAATCGTTAGACTTTCGTTGAGACTGATCAGTGTATGTCATATCAAATAGAATTGTGTCGTATCTTATCTAATCTTTTGTACTCTGTAGAGCACTGCCATAGGACGTAGCGTTATTTATCTCCAGCGGAACTTCCGGGCGCCAATTAGGCCTGAGAACTTTTCAGACAATCGCCTGATTTCCCACGATTTTGGCATAGGAGGATCTAAAAGACACTTTTTGAGAAAGTGAAAATAACCTTGGCAAAGTTGAAAAAATCGATCCGGTCCAAAACTGGTGTGCTGGTAGTACACACCGAGTGTAGCACACCTGCACCATACGGAATCACCAAGATCGTTTTTCGACGGGTGGTGATGTATGTTTCAGTGAAACGTAACCCAACCGACTTTTCGATTTCGCAATAGTTTCAAACCAGCATAAGTGCTTAAATTGCGCAAAATTCAGGTGATCATTCACCCCAAGTTTCATCCCGATTGCTTTCCAACTCATCGAAAAAAATCGAATTATTTAATATTTTAATTTGCAACTCAGCGGGGAGTTATGATAGTTCGCTTTTTTATTTTAGAAATAAGAAGATAAACTAGTAATCTTGCTTCCATAGAAAGATGAACGAAATTTAAAAATACACATTGGCTCAATTTTGGCAAAGAACGCGCAAAACGTCGAATAAAATCAGTTCTCGATAGGATAAATTACCGTATCCATTTTT
>LS522179.1:148768-162151 GCA_900490845.1 Pristionchus japonicus
GAAAGCGATCGGGATGAAACTTGGGGTGAATGATCAACTGAATTTTGCGCATTTTATGCACTCATGCTGGTTTGAAACTATTGCGAAATCGCAAAGTCGGTTGGGTTACGTTTCACTGAAACATACATCACCACTCGTTGAAAAACGATCTGGGTGATTCCGCATGGTGCAGGTGTGCTACACTCGGTGAGTACTACCATCACACCAGTTTTGGACCGGATCGATTTTTTCAACTTTGCCAAGGTTATGAACAAAACTTTTCACTTTCTCAAAAAGTGTCTTCTAAATGTGTGCGAATTTCGATTTTCCCAATATTTTGTCAGTTTTCCGTGTGTTCTCTAAGACTCGGAGTGGGCGGAGCTTCCCTTACCAAGTATATTAGGAGTCTTGAGGCGCTAGCTACTTCATTCTCTACTCGAGTCTTCCCCTCTAGTCCTACTATGCCCTCGGCACTCTCTGAGCTTCGAAAGCCGTTGTCCTCGCGCCGCTTTAGCTGGACGTTGCTTGGAACTCCAGTGGCGCCTTGTCGCTGGTCCGTGCTGCGACCGAGCATACGCACTGCCTATCTGAGCAGACTTGCCGCCAACAGCAAAAGTAGTCGCATCATAGAGGCGCTGGAGGCAAAAGAGGTCACAACCCTGAATCATGGTCTTGATATCGATCAATTATCGATTCCTCTCAGGCCCTGCAATCAGTGATTCCCGTCCAAGCTATGGAGTGCTTCTTCTCTGATGCTCAACTACCACACGCAGTCGATGCGCTCTCAGCCAAGGATATGGTGAGTCTACCGTAGTCTTCGGCAATCGCTAACTAACTTCTTTCCAGGCGCTCTACCGTAAGATCTCCCACTTGAGAGTGACGTCCATTCTCGAGAAGCACATGTTCGGCGGACGCGGAGGCATGATCAATATCGAGGGTGAGCTACAGTATCCTTAAGAATACACAGCATTCTTCCCCGACATTCAAGGGGCAACTATTCAAGTAATAGAACTGCAAAGTTCTAAAGTTTGAAAAGTTTCTGAAACTCATCTCAAATCTCATTTTGAAGCCGCGCGAACCGATCAAACGGTGAAATCGTGAAGAGTTTCAGAATCATCTCAAATTTAGGAATCAATTTTGCATTTTGATTTGGCGAATAGAGTTCAGCATCAAAAATTCAAAAAAATAATCCCTTTATTCACCCTTGTATGGAAAAATGAATGGGGATCAGAATGCTGTGAAACGATGACGTAGGTTAAGCAATCGGAAACTGGTTTTATTCAAAGCCCCGGACAATTATCGAATTTAAAAAAAAGCAGAGCGTGTGGATGTCTAGAGAAGGTTCCTTGGTCAGATTTTAGCATAAATCAAACGACTCGTGGGGACTGCAGAGTAGGTTTCAGTCTCGTTGCAAGAAGCGAAGGGTTTCCGACTTTTCGATTTTGAAGACTTTCAATTTGTTGTTACAAATTAATCCAAGAGAAAACAATGAAATTATTATTGACTACAGTAAACGAATCCCCAGTAGGTCCGATGAAAAGATTAGCCCCTGCGGATTGAATTGAATAGTCCTAGCTGTGATCTCCAGCAGAACTCAAGTGCCTCGACTAACGAGATGCCCATTACCTTTACCCTTCAGAAGATACTCCCGGCAGTCCCTCGTCTCGCTTCCACAAGCTGATCAAACGGTTCAAGACGGGCGATTCGAAAAGCAAAGGTAACCAACAGTTCTACTAACAAGATGTTTTAGTCCGAATGAGCTTTTGATATCATTGAACTAAATATTTTCACAACAGAGGTTCGGGATGGATAGGTTTCACATTCTGTTCAAGAACCGATTGATTCAACTAATTTCAATGTGTAGTCGTTGTGTCTTTTCAATAATCCCAAACCCACTCCAGAAGACCGCTGGCCTTTTCAGTGGGTCCCACTTAGCTTTGTCGAACGACCTATAAAATCGCATGACGTGGCATCACCTTTTCCTTTTAACCTTTGACCTTGTCTCTCCAGAAGACCGTTCCGCAGTCTTCGGCGCGCCTCTCTCGGAGATCCGTCGACGGGGCGGCGCCTGTCTGCCCCGTCCTCTCTTCGAGATACTCAGATTCCTGCGAATGCACGCCCCCGAGGCTGTCGGCATCTTCAGAAAGAACGGTGTCAAGTCGAGGATTGGTGAGTCGGTGGTTGATCTTTGATCGTTGATCTCTGATTCTTCGACTCTAGTCTGATCTTTGATCTCTGATTCTTCGACTCTAGTCTGATCTTTGATCTCTGCAGCGGAACTCCGCGAGATCGCCAACATCGAGCGGGACGGCGACGTCTTCCAGGACGAAAACGCCCTGAACGCGAGTCAGGTACGGTAGATTACGGTAACCCTGAAGTACCGTAACCGATACAGTACCTCCCAGCAGCTACAAGGTTCAATTCTGAACCCATTTATTGATCGCAGACACTGGACTACTGTATCTCATCCTACCGAACTCCCCATCTATCGACTTCCCCCCTGCAGGTTCACGACGTGGCCGATCTGCTCAAGCAGTATCTGCGAGAGTTGAATGAGCCCCTGATGACGTCACGACTCTCGAAGACCTTCGCCAACATCTTCGAGCACGTGCCGGAGGAGGAACGGTGAGAAGAGATAACTTAGTCCTTTTGAAACTAGAGTTTCATTACTTGCTCTGCTCGAGTAGTGGACGGTGCCGAAAATTCGGATGCGTTTTACTGCGCAAGATGGTCTGTAGTGATCGCGAAATTCAAGTGTGTTTCATTCCTAGTAGAAGAAGAGTCGAGATCACTATTAGTTGATTGCACAAAGGAGGCCGACATGAAAACGAAAAAAAACGCAAACCCCTGCAGCAAGTCAACCCTCCGCTACGCGATCGTTCTTCTGCCCGAGGAGAACCGAGAAGCACTCCAGACTCTCCTCTTCTTCTTCAACGAAGTGGCCGGCCATGCGGCGACCAACAGCGTGAGTAGCGATTGATCTTTGATCTTTGATCATTGATCTCTAATCTCTCCTCCTTTAGATGTCCGCGGACAACATCTCCGTCTGTCTGACGCCCTCGCTCTTCGCTCTCTCGGCCTCGCGCCTCAACAGCGTCACGCCCTCTCGGTAAGCCCCGCCCACTCTAAGCCCCGCCCACTTATCGTAAACTCCGCCCCTTTTACAGTCGCCACAAGACGATCGGCGGCACGGGCATGCCGACGGAGGCGGAGATGGCGGAGACGCGCGCCGCCCAGAAGTGCCTCTCCTACATGATCACGTGAGTGCCGCGCACGGAACGCGCTTGATTCCTGTCTGGTCAAATTTTGCATTAGAGTAAGAATGGAAAGTGCGCGACAGCCAAAAAACGAGTGCCGCG
Source organism: Pristionchus japonicus (assembly GCA_900490845.1). Taxonomy (NCBI): domain Eukaryota; kingdom Metazoa; phylum Nematoda; class Chromadorea; order Rhabditida; family Neodiplogasteridae; genus Pristionchus; species Pristionchus japonicus. Next base: position 152,107 of record LS522179.1, read on the forward strand.
CACTTTTCTTTCAACTCTTGTTGGAATTTCGACTAGAGTGCAAAGAATAAACGTGCGCCTTCGTGCAGCAACGTGGCCGACCTCTTCGTCGTGCACGACCAGATCGCCGGCGAGAAGCACTCCGAGTACGAGGACGACTTCCCGCTCGTCAAGGTAGCCACGCCCCCTATTCTAGTCTCCGCCCCCTTGACTCCGCCCACCAATCGATAATCCTTGCAGAGCCTGAACCACGGCAAGGGCGCCCGCTCGTACCTCCAGCACAGAATTCAGGAGATTACTGCTGTAAGTTGAATCTATAACCAATCGATATTCAATCGATAAGCAATCAATAACCAATCGATAATCTCAGGAGCGCAACGAGCGCTGGCCCAACTGGGTGGTCGACGGCATGCACGACGGCATCGAGATGTCCAGCAAGAAGGTACCGTAGTCTAGAGTACTGGATTATCGATCGATTACCGTAATCTAAAGCTATCATAGACCTAGTTCCTAAACGGAATTGATCGATTACTGTATTCTTGATCTACCGTAGCCCTTACCTACCGTATCACTAATCAGTCGATATCTGCAGAGCGTCGATGGCCATCAACTCAAGCACTTCCGTGTGTGGACTGACATCGCCGCGCCTCCGAGAGAGCTGCTGCATCTGGTGAAGACGAGACGGTATGTTGTCGATTATATTGATTTATTGATTATTTATCGGATTTTATGCTCCTTAGTGGATGCATCAGCGAATAACGGGTGCAGAGTGAAATGCGAAGTCGACAGAAAGCTCACTTCAATTCACACGCTCTCTCAAAGCGGAACTAACAATGCCGAAGAACACATACTCGTCCATGACACCTATTGAGTGCGCCCTTTCCAGGACATCTTGGGACAGAGGGACGTATCTCAACCAGCGATTGATGGAGAATATGGGCCCGGACTGCGATTTGTACCAGGTTGGTGGGCTGGGACCGGGAGTTCCAGAGCCATTTCCGTGGCCGGAATTCAGAAAGGCAAATCGATAATTACAGTACGTGTGGAACGACAGTCCCGGCCACCCGACAAGAGATGTGCACGTCGTACGGTAAGTGCTATGATCGATTATCGATCGTAACGGTTTTTGAAACTTTACGAAATTGATGTCACTCCGCCATCCTATGTTTCATCTGTCCTACAAGCACGCTGGCAAAGCTCAGTCTCAATGAGAAGCAGTGTTCCTGATGTTGAAAAATGAAATCCTCAAGAAGAATCAATCAATAATAACTTCCACATCATTCCTCCCTTTCAGTCTCTCCGTCTCGGACCTCCTCCTCGACTCGCGCACCTCCGCAGGCTGTGCACTGGTGGAGAGATCCGTGCTGTGCTCGGAGACCCAGATGCTGGGCGGAATCTCCGCCGCGGTGCTGGAGATGAAGTGAGTCTTAGGCTAAGGTTAACGTTAAGGTAGAGCTTAGGCTTAGTCTTAGGCTAAGATCAAGGCTTAGAAACCCATATACTGAAAGGAATCTCCGCTGCGGTGCTGGAGATGAAGTAAGCTCCAATTTCGAAAATAGTGGTCACCAATTTTTCCGAAGTTTCTGCAGTACTGCTTGATCCTTTGCTGCAGATAAGTGATAGTTGTATTCGATAAACAGAAGTAACCAAAATCCTTCCAGATGGCTGATCGAGCCGCACGGACAGGGCCGCAGCAGGGTTACTCTCGTGTCCCGGGTGGACCTGAGGTGATTATTGATTAATTGTACTTACCGTAATCTACCGTACACCTATCGTAACCCTACCGTAACCCCCCCCATTCCAGAGGTCGCCACGCCGACTGGTACTCTGCGCAGTACGGAGCCATCATGGCCCGATCACTAGCCGGTCTCCGCGACTTCCATCCTCCTAACGTCCACAATGCGGACGGACCCGAAACCAAGATCTGAGTATCTGAGGGTTCCAAATCCCGGATCCCGGCTCCCGCTCAGCCCTCATATTACTTGTCTCTTCCACCTCATCCCCGGTTCTCTACGGTTCTCGAATGCTCCCCGATTTCGAATGTGATGTGATCTCATACATTTTTTGCTCCCCTTTGTTTCCCCTTATCGATAATGCTTTGTAATACGATCACGTAGTTTGAGTAGACTTGTTCCCGTTGTTCTGTGATTTCCCTCTTTGACAGTTTCAATACTATTCTCATATCGACGATAGGCCAAATCTCATTATGCTTCCGTTTGTCACCTATTATACGCAACAACTAAAGTAGACCTCAGAGTCTCGTGAAGGATTTTGCCCGCTACAGGTTGCAAGATACGACTCCCCTTGGTTAGATTCGTAGTTTCCTTTGCCCCAGATAAACGAAGTTTACTCTTTACTTCTCTTTCTGATCATCATTTCAGGAAATTATCGTCGGTGGTGTTGATTCCTTGATGCTTGTGTTTGCTAGCTTCGAAAGTCATGACAAGCTCTCCTACACTCTTTGGATGATAAGAGTTTGTTCGATGCACCCAGGAAATGAGTGAATCAGTGTATGGGTGGGGCTTGCATGCAGTTCGATAAGACCAGACGATCGTGATGCAACATGATGGATTCATAGATGTCGATGTCAAGACGAATATTTAAAGGAGGGCTCCGACCAGGGGAATGGATACAACCCCTCAATGTTAGAAAAAAAACCTAGGTGGAAGGGTCATGGATCTCCTGTGATTCGGGAGTTCGATCAGCATTGGCAATATAAAATACAATTTATTCTTTTTTTTCTACAAATTAGCATCCGCAGCAAGACTTGATAGAGGCGGGATTGGCCTGAGAGACGAAGAAACGCACGGAGTAGTTGAAGTTGGCCTGCATCAATGAATGATTTTGATACTGAATGAATGGCTAAATGAATTATAGATGGCTACCGTTTTTGGGGATATTGGAAAATGTCCGGAGATGTGCAGGAGTGCCCAATACTTCTACTACCTAAATAAAAAAAATTAAAAGCCTACCCAGTCGAGGTTGTACTTGCTCAAAGTGTCTTCTCTTCTTCCTGTCGATTTTTAGCTATCGTTGTTCGAGTAGATTCTGACCTGCACATATTTTTTCGATTACGGAAAAATATTGAGAACAGTATGCGCAAACTTATTGAACTTAGCAAAATTATTAGCTTATTGAACTTAGCAAAATTTTTAGCTCACCTGAGGTGCTGTATGCAAAGTTAACGGTCATAAATAGACCTTCTACATTTATCGTGAAGTTCATTCACACATACGCGGGTGTAGACAGCGAAATCTGAAATAATCGAGATTGTCAACCAACTTTGCTTATGAACAGCAAGTAGATGCTGATCTGTATTGCGTGGGTCGCGGTCATTTTGCGAATTTGCTTGTTTCGACACTGCAGCAGGGTTAGCATGAAATGACCTCTCATTTTACATGTTCTGTCGTGGGTCCCAGATGTGAGAGAGTGGGCCAATTGAAGAGAGCATCTCTTCGGAGTCTATCCCTGTCTCCGCCCCTTCCGATACCTTGCACAGATGGGAAAATGGTGTATGTCTCTCATTACTCATACTCTCTCACCTTGTCTGACCGACGAGAGAGCGTGGGAAATGGAGAGACTCCGAAGATCTTGCACAGATGACACATTCGTCACTCTTTCGGAAGAGAGATCAGCCTCAGCCGGAAGGAGATGAGATCAGAATAACAAAGCTTGTGCATTTTATGCGCAGAAAATCAAACCTGTGTCGGTCATTTTTGCCGTTCAATCGTCTCATTGTCCTTGCTGCAGTGTCACATTCATCATAGATAATTCCAACAAAATGAACTGTTCCGTGAAAATTACTGCAATTGCACTGTAAAATAGTCAAGTTCATTCGACGCATGCCTTCTCCGAAGAGACATCAGCCTCAGCCGGAAGATGATTTGAACAGACCATCTGGCAATTTATGGTGAATTTTGTAGTTTGCGCGACACTTGTGCACCAGTTAACAGAAATCAACGGAAATTGTGTTCATTTTGAAGCTATTATATGCACGTATACTTTAGGGAAAGAGCAAACAATAGGAATTTATTCTGAGTGGATATCTCAATGAGTATATGACGAGTACATCCCGCAGACACTTCGAGTTGAAAGTTATTTTTATTTCATAAATATCAGAGAGATGAACAAGACAGTCATTTCCTTCTCCACTCATCCCGAGGGTCGCTCACGATAAGCGGGAAAGGAGACATTATGAAGGATCAAGGGTGACGAGTTGCCCCTGATATTGCACTCAGGTGCATCGGCGTTGTTTTCCTGAAATTGCACTATTTCAAAAATTAGACAAAGCAATTGGTTCCTGAAACTCAGTCAGTACATCCATGATCTCACCTATGCTGTTCTGTCGGTAGAATGACTCCTAGTCATGGCACCCCAGCAGCCGTTGATTACATCTGAAAGGATTTAGCAAAGAGCAGAAGCCATTTTAGAAACAAAAGTAAATCACAATTATTTTTCGGTCAAATAATTTCGATTAATCTCTTTCCTCAAATGTCCGGGTCCAAGTATCCAATGCCTTTCTGCCTATTCTCATGTCTCTGGAAACAAGGTGATGGCTATCTGGAATGTCTTAATTAATTGTTCACGATATTTTCTGAACTTGTGACATAATCATTCAGAGCAGAGACAGAGAGATAGGAGGAAGAGTTGAAAGATTGGCTAATGCAGTCGATCAACGCGCGACAGGTGACTTGCTTGAGGAAACCAATTTGTCAGTGTCTCTCAGACCAATCGAGAGCTCGAAAGATAGATCACAACAAGTGTCCACCGGAAAATCTTCGAGATTTTGAACAGGTGTGGAGGAGTTCATACGATTTTGTGTTATATTAAAACATTTTGCGATAATTGCACAAAACATGAACTTTTCTACCAGTTGGGGATGTTATCACAGAGTTAGTATAGGGTTGGCAAACCACCCGGTAGAAATTGTTTTCGATCGGCTTTGTAATTTTTTCAAAGGAATTTTGGGAGCGAATTTTACTTTCAAATTCACTCACCTAGTGAATGGCTTACCACAACTTGAGACTGTGCAAGAGCCTGAATACAAGCGTTTCGAATTTCATAAGCGTCGAAATTGTTGAGAATAGAACAAGGATGCGTTCACATATCGAAACTACAGTCCCGCAGAGTCTCCCCTGCAACGAAAGTGGCGCGGAGAGTCACCGTGGGTCACCCCAGGTCACCCCGACTTTGAGGGGGCTTTTCACCCCTTCACAGTGTGTATTTTTCTGGCTATTTTTGAACATAGCCTAAACTCGTCAAGGGCTATCGATCTGTGTATTTGGTTCATCGAAATTCCCCCTTGATCTATGATCTCTGTGTCACGAGCCATTCCTCCCCCTTCTCATTTCCATAATCCCTTATCTGGAGAGAGAGACATTATTGCCATTCCACTCTCCCCTATTCCGCCCTTGTCAGTCGGTTGGTTTGTGATTTCCTCACGTCCATCCACTGACTGAGGAACTACAGTACTCCATTACAGTACCTAAAGTTCACGGAAACAGTACTAACGATACCTACCGATCTAGAGTACCGTGGAAAATTGAATTTCGAGACGAATTCGTTTCAAGCAAATGTGGTGATCACAATGCGAAATTGTCATGTTCACAGTCTTCAGTACCCTCATGAACTCAAGTGTGTTTCATCAGTGTGTTTCAAAGAAATGACTTTTTAAGGTGTGCCTTGATAGCTTCTTTAGTGAAGGGATGTGTTTTCAACAAAACAACAAAACATTACTGTAGCCACCAATGGAGTACTGTAGTTCCTCAGTCAGTGGATGGACGTGAGGAAATCACAAACCAACCGACTGACAAGGGCGGAATAGGGGAGAGTGGAATGGCAATAATGTCTCTCTCTCCAGATAAGGGATTATGGAAATGAGAAGGGGAGGAATGGCTCGTGACACAGAGATCATAGATCAAGGGGGAATTTCGATGAACCAAATACACAAATCGATAGCCCTTGACGAGTTTAGGCTATGGTCAAAAATAGCCAGAAAAATACACACTTTGAAGGGGTGAAAAGCCCCTCAAAGTCGGGGTGACCTGGGGTGACCCACGGTGACTCTCCGCGCCACTTTCGTTGCAGGGGAGACTCTGCGGGACTGTAATTCGCAAAAAATTTATATCAGGTTCAAGATAACAAAACGACTGATGCGAATACAATCTCAGAAGTGAGTGTGGCGAGTAAGATAGTGGTGAGGCAGTAAGACTTCTCTTAGTGTGGTGTAATAAACATACGAGAGGAGAACAGACATTGTTAATAGAGTAGAGAGAAGATCTATGTCTGCGATCTAACTCTGTGTATTTTTCTGTGCATGTAGTCTCTGTGTATGAAGTACAGTATTTTTCAAATTTAATTTATTTGATTAATACTTGCCGAAATTATAAAAGCCTGGACTCAATGGCCTGAACCAGAATTTTTCTATTGAACCATGAAACAATGCAGTCAACATTCTGTCGGATTTGCTGTTGATGTTCCAGTATCTTTATCTCGGCATTTCTAGTGTGATTGCCATCCCTCATTCTCGTTTGAAGGCGTGACGTGACGATTTGTGAGACCGGAAGACAATGTTGCTGGTCGAGTGACTAATTCTCATCGAGATCAGCACCTTGACAATAATTTAATTGCATACGATTTGACCAATTGATTCGATCGTGAATATTTTTTTAGGTGATTCCTTTCACTTTTGTGAGAAAATTTATGATTGAATTGGGATAGATGGTAAATATTTGAGCAAGTGTTTGTACTTTATTCACTTAGAGCGTTCATCAAATTCTAGATAATTATTCGTTTTTGAAGAGGAGACCTTGAAAAATGATTGTGACTACGCGAAAAAAAGAGAATTACGTACCACTTCCTCCTCCCAATGGCAGGCCGATAATAGGAAGTGTGGGCATCTTGGAGTCACTGGGAGAAGACTCGGGAATGGGCCGAGAATTCTGGAACAAATATAGGTACACGAATTGTGAAAAATAAAGAAAAGTAGAAGATCTTACGAATTTGGCGATCAAATCGGCAATTGAAGGAGCTGCAAAGATGATACGAAATTGTTTTCGTTCAAAATGGACTTTTAAAACTGATTACTCTACAAATCAATAATATCAATACGAACTTGTAGTCGGGGAATCAGTTGAGACGCTCTGAAATGCAATATTGTTCGCAAGAATGAATCAATTTGAGATGTTCAGTGATACTCACCGTTTCTTCGGCAGAGAGAGCAGTGGTGAGGAGAAGAACTAGGTAGATAAAGGCAAAGATCATCTCTGATATCGAGAGGCGTGTTTCGATCTGTGAGCTTATATATCAATCGGGGAGGAGTGGGCTAATGCAATTGATAGTGAAAGGACGAAAACAAGAACTGAAAAATAGGCAACCTCTCTACCTTGGCTTAACATTTGAATGAGACGGAGAGACACGGAAACATCGATAAGATTCCCATGAAAATACCACTTCGTTTTCACAATAGAATGCAATAATTCATTTCCATCGATGCAATAATTCATTTCCATGATCATTAGCGACTTTGTGCACCCATAGCCACTTCCTTTTCAAAGCGGCACGAACAACGTCTCCTACCTTTGTGAGTCCGCGCAGCCTTTCGTTCGATAGATGATCCAAGACAGTACATCCGACCATCCAAAGCTCCATACGTCTTTGGGCCACCGATAATCTTTCGCTTTGTGCTTTAGTCAAGGCCCAAGTTTCACAACCATATAAGAATGCGGGGAGAATACAGCCATTGAAAAGGCGCCGCTTATGAGCCATGGGAATCGATCGATTAACAAGGAATGATCGATGTTTGTGAAAGGACCCATACGTTGGAAAGGACCCATACGCCCAAAGGACGTGTGTTAGTCCATTCAATTTTGATTGGTCGTTTTTTTCTGAGCTTGATACAATATTTAAAAGTAATAAACTCAGAATGGATCATGCGCTGAGAAGTTATCGATCGCTCGGGAACTTCTGAAATCGGTTTTGAGCATCTCTCTCCTAACTCTACCCATTCATATCGGTCTCGATCAGATCTGCTAACCCCCAACATTGGTGCTTCCCTTGTGAGTCATACAACTGCTTCATTGCACAGTCTGAGTAAGCAAGCAGTATCAAAAGATCAAACGACATCATCGAATCGTCACGTACCCTTTTTATCTGTTGAGAGTGGGTGCGCCTCACCCAGTTAGTCAGTTGGTCCTTTCAAAAACCCGATAACTCGCCTTCTCCGAAGTGTATCTCTTTGATTTGTCACCCTCGGGTCTCACTTCTTGTGAACAACATGCTTCAACACTGGTTTGGTGAGCTCATTTTCCAATAGCATGGCATCTGACTGATTTTAGTCGCTTTCCTACTCTGCTTCTATCATGTGCACGCTCGCGTAACCTTTGAGCATTCCGAAGTCCTTGATCACAACGATCTGAGTGGAACGGCAACAAAGGTGATCCAATCGGAGCCGATTTTCAGCCAAGACTATCCATACTGAGTGTTCCCGCATCGCCGAGGCCAGTCTTTTGAGATTAAACAAACAACTATTGCAGGTCTCATTCGTTTGCGCCAGTCGCTGCAAAGTGTTCACTCCCAGTGCGAAAACGCTAAAGATCGCAGATGATAAAAACAAGGATGTGATAAAGTAAGTGATTAACCAATTTTTTCCGTGCCTTTATTTACATTTCATTGTTCAGTTTCGTTGATTTGCATAGTCGAACTGTCGACAACCCTCTCGAGCTCCAGGTTTGAGTTCACAACTATTTCATTTGATTATTCTAATTCAAGGCCGGCAACTATTTTGTGGTCAATACTGGCAATGAGCAAACGCCTGACTTCACGCTGTATATTGTGCAGAGTAGCTCAGGTTTAATTTATTTTCAAATTATTCATTTTTTTTAAACGAAATTGGTGAATTTTCAGCCAACTACAACAAGAAAGTGTACACTTCTCCGCAACAACGTTTGGACGCGTCGAATACGCGATTTGCTACCATTTTAACCGATCTTGCGGGTTTCCGAGTGTCGGAGATTGGAGGAGATATCGAGGCTCGTTCAGTTCCCAATTCGAGTTTCGAAATACCGTAGTCTGTTTAAAAATACAATCAGGGAATTTCAGACCGTATCAGTGTTCGCAACCGGCTTCGATTCGGTGGGGAAATGCCGTCCGGTGTATGAGTCACGGTAAGTTCATGAACCCGTATTTATCTGTCTGAACTCTGGCCTCATATCCCATTTTGTGCCTTTTCGAACCAACTTTTTCAGTTCCGCCGATAACGCTGTACGCACCACATTCGCTGTTTGGGGCCCGATCGGAACTGTTGATTTCGGTTCGGAGAAGGGCAAGCACTATGTGACGTTTGGTCCGGATTACTGTGAGTGTAGGCGAACATTTTCGAGTTACTTATTTAATTCAGTGTCGAGGCCTTTGACCGAATTCGGTTCGAGCACGGTTCTCGTGTCTCCAGGTTTGTCTTCCAACTCTACTTATTGTACGTAGATTGTTTCACTCATTTTGATGTCCAACATAAGTTTTTACACATTCATTTCCTGAAATCTTAAAGAAATGAATGCTATTTTATTAAGGCTATGTCGGTTGCCCAGAAAACCAAGTGTTCACCAACATCTATATCAATTCAGTCAATCAGGCTCCGTACAAGATCAGCGACGATGGGTGAGAATTTTAGCTTATTACTAAAGTACTATAATATTAATGTGTCTGTCTGTCGGTCCGTATGTTTGTCTGTTTGTCTGTTTGTCTGTTTGTTTGTCTGTCACAAAACTTCATCGGATAGACCTAAGATCTATACCATTGAACTTGTCTCGACGAGAAAAACACGAAAAAACATGTATTACCTAATGATGCAATATTACGAAATTCTCAAATAGTCCTAAAACGTCATAAAATCGTTCAATTTCGTCATAATCAATACCGTACCACTCAGGAAAGCGCGCGAATTCAAAATTTGCATAAATTGCATAGTGATGACGTAATATTTCAAAAATCTCAAATAGTCCTAAAACGTCATAAAATCGTTCAATTTCGTCATAATCAATACCGTACCACTCAGGAAAGCGCGCGAATT
>LS522179.1:162870-207242 GCA_900490845.1 Pristionchus japonicus
CCACCTATCGACTTCGCAAAGAGTGCAAATTCAAAATTTGCATATTGCATAATGATGACGCAATAACCTAAAATCTCTCAAAGTCACTCAAATTTTTTCCAAAACGTACCAATGAAACCCTCGCAGGTTGCTTAACAAAACGCAAATCGGATTTCGTCATCACTATGCAATATGATGAAATCTAGCGCAAACGTAGTGCGTTCGGTTGAAAAAAAAGATTTTTTTTATTCATTATATCGTGGGGACTATCTCGATGGCAATGTGTGAAAAGGTTCGTGTGGATAGCAGTGCTCGAAAAAGTTGCGACTCCGCCACTTCGTGGCTCCGTCGCAACTTTTTCGAGCACTGCTATCCACACGAACCTTTCACATTGCTATACGAGACAACACGGTCCCTAACCTGCGCTATTTAATATTAAAGTACTCCCCGGTGTAGAGCGTAGAACCCGTAGTAAAACACAATTAGCAAAAAGCTAGAAAAAGCGTTATCCACTCGCACCACGGCGGTCATAATCAAACAATCGTGGAGAGCTTATCTAAACACGAAACATATTGCATCATCACTACGCAATGTGGCGTAACCTAGGACAAACGTCATCCACTCGCCCACGGCGGTCATAATGAAACCCCGGAGGAGAGCTCATCAAAACGCGAAACATATTTCATCATCACTACGCAATGTGGCGTAACCTAGGACAAACGTCATCCACTCGCCCACGGTGGTCATAATGAAACCCCGGGGGAGACCTCATCAAAACGCGAAACATTTTTCATCATCATTACGCAATGCGGCGTAACCTAGGACAAACGTCATTCACTCGCACCACGTCGGTCATAATCAAACCCTCGTGGAGAGCTTATCAAAACGCAAAATAATTGTCTAACGCAATGCTTTGAATCAGAAACACGGGAAGCTAACGTAGACCCCACTAGTTTAACTTTAAAAATAAAACTCGTTCCAGGGGCGTCGCTCTCCAGCTCACTGCTGACTATGCGATCACGCCGGGAACGCCTTCAGTCAATATTGCAGTCAATAGCGAGAATTTCAAGTATCAATTGAGCATCTGTTTTGATTCTTATCTATTTTCAGACTACAGGGCACTGGCCAGATGGAAAAGGACTTCGCCGGCAATTCATTCACAGTTTCGGTCGATTGGAACAGAGGAGGAGTAGATTATAAGAGTCATTTCGCCATTCAATTGGACAATCTCAAGAAAGCGTCCCGGGGTAGCGGCAAGAGCACAACAACAACAGTTGCCACCCATGAGTCAACAACCTCGATTGCAGCAGGTTTTGGAATTGGAAATGTGATGTTGTTGGTAGTTTTGATCTACTCGAGAATGCTTTGTTAAATACTAAAAAAATCACGAATAAATCTTGCCAAACTATTTTCATCAAAATGTGAATTTATTCTCTTTGTTATTTACTCGTGAGAAACATTAGGACATTAGTTTGATTTCTGTCTTGTAAATTAGAATCGCAGTGATTCTACTCGCATGAATGATGTGCAATGTAGTTTCTCCGGACGAACAACAGTGAACACCATCATCTGTTTGTCCTTTGGAGATGCTTTGAGAATCTTCTTCACGGCGTTCTGCTCACGACGAAATTGTGGAAAGACTGGAAATTAAACCTCTCAGATCAATAATTGAGCTGAAAATACCGTAATCGCAAATCATTCGATCACAATCGGCCAGTAGCAAGTGCTTGATCTTATCGAGTTTGAGTGCTCCAGATTGTACGACTTTGAGAATTCGTTCAGGAGTTCCGATGGCGATTTGAGGACAGTTTTTCGATATGATTTCTTCATCGTCTTCGATGGAGCGTTCTCCGGTGAATGAAACTGCCTGAAAATATCAAATCTACAGTGCAAAACGATTCGAAGTGCAAACCTTCAGTGCTGGTAAATACTTGGAGAATCTCTTGTACTCCTTCTCAATATGCAGTGCTTTCTGTCCAGTCGGACAAATCACGAGAACTGATACTTCTCCATCGATCGGCTCGATTTGTTGGAGAGTTGCAATAACATATGTTGAAGTCTTGCCCGACCCCGACTCAGCATGGCATATCACATCTAATCCATTGATTGCTTGAGGGATGCATTGAGATTGGACTGAAAGGAAATGACTACTTTAAGAGCGTTTATAAGTGTCAAACCTTCCGTGGGACGGAGGAATCCACACTCGACAATTGCTCTGTACAACTCGTCTCTCAAAGAAAACGCTCTGAATTCGCTCATCCACTCGCCCTGAAGTATGCTGTCCGTGAAACAATTTCATTATCGGGCGCTCCTGCACTTTCCCGGACAATAGGGTGAAAATGAAATGAGTTTCAGGGGTTCCGTAAATACAATGGTTTCCCGCAGGGTGGGTGGTCGAGGTCGGAGGAGGTTATGGGGAAAGTTCCAGTTGTCCGGGAAAGTCTAGGAGTGCCCATTATCGTAATTCCTACCTCAAGATTCGACACGGGTAAAGGAAAGGTTGCAGGAATGAATAGAGGAACACAATAGGATTGTTCCCTGAAGTTTCGGTTGATCAAATTATTTTCTAATCATAATCTCACGGCATTGGCTCTCGATCCTCCCACGTATCAGTTTCGGGATCATACATCTCCACATCCTTGAATAGATTAACCGAACCATCATCTGCCCAATTATCACAGCCTCCAAAAACGAATATCTTCCCACAGGATATCCCGATCGAGTGAAATGATATGCAAAGGAAACCGACTTGTATTGCAACATAGCTTCAATTACCGTTTTCTTTTCATACTCTTGAGTTCCGTCCAAGTATTAGTTACGGGGTCGTATCTCTCCACAGTATTGAGCACCATGTTCTCTGTCATTTCGAGTCTGATGATAAATTTTACTTTGATGTGCTTCCTGCTAAGAAATCTTACCCTCCTGTAATGTAAATATGATTTTTGTAGACCAAAGATGCGCTAGCCATTCTCATATAATGCATTGAGCGAATTCGAGTCCATCTGCAAGAAAATGGTTTAAAAAGCATAATTTGATTGCAATTTAGCTCTCAATTCGTTGTACGAATGAAGAACAACGTATTTCGTACCTATTCGTTTGAGGATCAAAGCACTCTCCACAATCCAAAGCTGACGTCCCATCATTCATATTTTCAGCTCCTCCAATGACTGGAAATTGCAATGAGTTAATGATCTATACGAACTTTTAAGTTTAAACGAAAGTTAAAACTATACCGTAAAATTTTCCATTGATGGTCCCAGAGCACGCGAGTGAGCGAGGTTTGCTCATCGACGGTAATCGCCTCCACACTAAAATGATCCAGTTTATTTTGAAACGGTTAGGAACTTGCGTTCAAGCATCTCAGAAATAACAGGATTTTTGGACAGAACATTCGGTTTTTTTGGTATGGGAATACAAAAAATGAGCTCGTACACACCATGCATTCACGCCATAGGCTCTGCACCGGCATGTGAACCGGAAAGTTGAGAGACAATTGTTACGTCAGAGACAGTATTACGAATTAGTTCTCATCAGACCTAGTGTCACTCATCATACCGTTCGCAGCTTCATCATACGCCTCAGCATCCGAAACGGTATCGTAGTGATCGTCGACCCCACCAGCTCGGCATATGCTTAAAAGGATAGAGCTGTAGATTGAAGGCATATGATTCATTCAGTGAATTCCGTCAGTTACTTTCAGTCAAATGTCAAAATGATTTGTGAAAAAAAATCAATTTGTGAGAAAACTCACTTTTTCCCATTCAGGAATTCAACAACTGAGTATGGGATATGTTTAGCCGGAACTCCGATGAAACGTGGGGTCTGTAATCATTCTAACAACTCAATCCACTAAGCAGATCCCACATTTTTCTCAATAAACTCCATATCATATTGCCACTGGTTCGCAGTGGTGTCCCATGTTTCGAATACTTCCAAGTCGTACGTGCCGTTGTCTTTTGAACGAGCAAAATAGATCTGACAAGAAATGATTTTGGGAAGTTAGATTAGATGTTGACACAACCATTCCTCTATGGTAGTAAAGTTGTTCCCTGTCGCTTTGAGTCTTTGCTTTTCTTTGATGTTCGACTACTGAAATGAGCTTCAGCCATTGCATTCGCTGTGGTTTGAATAACTTAGGTTTTGAACATGGCGTACCTGTCCAAGTGTTCGTTATCGGATTGTAAAGTCGGATGTAAGTCTCAGTTGGATGATCCGGGAATTCATCTACTGAAAAAGAAAGGGATTTTGTCGAGTTCTGAGCTGAAGCATGAAGCCTCTGGAGTTCCCCGGAAGAACGGTCGTATTGCATTCTACAAAGGAGACGGCAGTAGACACAGTTACTCACGAAACGAAAGGAAAAATTGCTGAGCGTCTTCGCAAAGTCGTTCGGTCGTTTTGAAAGAAGTACAGTGTTTTCGTAATATTTCGCTTTTGATACAGACCTGAACTCATGGAAACCTAATTATTCGATGAATTCAAATTGTTCTCTCGACCTTTGCAATGTTCACAAGGTCCACGCATCTTGGAGTGTTCATTACCCAATTGCTCTTCTCCATGGTTTCAGTGACAAACGAGAGTTTGAGAACAGGACAACGAATGCATTTCAGCAACCTGAACATTGTTCAATTGATCGTCAAATTGTAGAATAAACCTTTCGGAGTATTTTTCTCGTTCAGGTTCGTTTTCAATCCATCGAGTTACGGCTTCGAACACCTGGAAAAAGAATCCATTAAAAAAATTTCAAATTCGATTAGGATCACCTGATCCTCTTCATCCACCCTCAGAGAATCTCTCTGAACGATTCTTTCGAAATCGTCGAATTGTAGTTCGAGAAACTCTTCAGTGAAAGAAAGCGGCACAAAGTTCAACTGAAAAATGCCCAAATTTTCACTATTTTCAATATTCGGTTCTCACATCAATGAAACCGAGCAGATATGAGTCAATTCCATCATATGAGATCGTTCGGGAAAAGTGGAGGACTGAGAAAATGTTGTAAATTGTCAGTCGTCGTCTCATGAAATTTGCACACACAACCAATACTGATTTCTAAATGAATTATTAAATTATTGTTTTCTATATTTCCCCACCATTCCGAAGAAATTTGCCGCCATCATCAAATCTTGTACGTTTGAAGTGGAGATGGTGAGAGATCCAGTAAGAGCACAGTTGATAAGATGTTCAATCGCGACCGAGTCTAACTCTGAATTGTTCGAAAATGCATGCAATTGTTTGTTACGACGAACCACACAATTCATTCGAAAGATTGATCTCTCCTTCGATAGTTTCCTTCATTTCGGAATTGAAAAGGCCGTGGAAGAAGGGTATACGGGCACTGAGTAGCGCCTGAGAAACTGAGAATAAATTTGCTCACAGGTTTAATGGCTCTCACCCTGTTTCCGAGAATTGATTTTCCACCGATGTTTATCGTCACGACGTTGTTTTTCTCAGTATCATGCTGTTCAACCTTGAAAGAAAGTAGTGCAAATTTCCAAGATCACTTCACGAACCTCAGGAAAATCATGTTTGATTGTAATTTCATCTGGCATATTCACGCCGTTGAGCGAAATTTGGAGACCTGAATGCGGCAGGTATTTTTTGCGGTGAGTAGCTCAATAACTTACCACATGTTTTGAAAATCGGATCAACTTTCCCGTCTGCCATGGGTAGATCACTCATCATAGACTGGAGTGACATTTGCGAAGCCACTGAACAATAGTGGTAAGAACCCACGCTCGAGAATATGCCTTCTGGCAGCGATCGTTCTTCACTAATAAGCAGTCATTCATTGGTTGGCGTCCAAACGCTCACTCAAACCATTTGTGGAACATGCTTGTGTACCCCCATCGTCATACCACTTGTTGATTATCTAATGTCGCATTTTCAGGTCCTATGACCGGTTTAGCGGGGCCGGTGGCCAGTCTCACTTTGCTCATTTGCTGCTCAATCCTCACTGGCTATGCAGTGGATGTGACTTGGAAGGCTGGCGTTCCCCTTCTTTTCCTCCTATGTGGGATGGGAATCGGTTCGGCAGCCTTCATAAGGAAAAGTGGAATGGTAAGAGATAGAGCACAATATTTGGAGTTGATAGTATCATGTCTCATTTTCAGATAAGTGAGCATCCACGTGCCGTTTTCTCAGTTGCATTTGTCCTTTCTCTAACGGGTATTGGCGCCACAATACTATCCTTGTTCTTTGGAAACAGATGGGTGTTTTTACTACCAAGTCTGCTCCTTCTACACTATTCTATCGTCATGACGATTATAACGCTGAGAAAGTTGAAAATGGAAGTAAGTACTGAATCAGCTAAGCAACGATTAACCATGCACCCACAACTCAACAAATGCGCACTTCAGGAAAACACTGCAGCGTTGCGCTTCGCCAGTTTTCTGATTTTCCTTATATGTGGCGGTACGTCGTATGCCACGTCGTTTCTCTCTCCTGGCCTGTTTCCTGTCTCGATCATCGCTACAATCACTGCAGTTCCCTTTATCTTCTCGGCAGATAGCCATGAACTGAAGGTGAGACCAGTAAATCTCTTCCTTTCAAGATTTATGAATTTCAGACTCTAATCATAACAACTGTTCTCGTCGCATTTTATGGAATCGCAAGCTTCCTAAGTGCAGTTTTCTTCGAGCCAGCTCAGTGTGCTCTTATCGCATTCATATTGCCAGCGATTCTTTTCCATCCTCTACTCATTTTCGTGCAATGGCATGAGGTTTGCTGTGTTTCTTTACTGAATCAATATATTTCTCATACAGATCAAGGAATATCAAAAATCAATAGTCGGAGTATTCTCTTTCCTAACTGTGATCGGAGTTGTAACAACTGGATTATCTTTCACAATTGCATCTGAAATTACTACTTCATGCTCTGTATTTCTGCTTTACTCAATGATCTTGCTCTTCATTGCTATCTATGAGAGTAGAGCAATCGTGAGTCTTACATGCAATAACAGCTCTTTAGTTGTCATTTTCAGAAGAGCAACATCACCGCGATCCTACTCCTAGTGATTCTAGTGATGAGCATTGCATCATTCTTCACTGCATATTTCCTAGCCCCGTTGATGTTGCCAGTGACCTTTATGGCAATTGTTTGTGCTGTGCCACTACTGATCTTCGCAGATTTCAACACAAATAGGGTTGGTTTTCGTTGAAGAAGATTAAGAAAATAGTTTTTTTGCAGAAGAATGCGTTCAGCGGCTGCTACACTGCCCTGCTGCAGATAATCTTTGCTGCTGCTGCAGGAGTCGTAATCGCGTTTGACATGCCGATCGGGGAGCCCGTGGCCCTCAGCATGGCTATCCTGCCAATTACTGCTATTTGGGGTGTTCATTGGTTCCTAATGCAGAGAGAGGTGAACTTATTCACTTTGCTGCATGCAGAAATGATTCCGATTGCAGTTTTTCAACAGCAATGCATTGATTCCCGCCGTTAAGCGCCCTCAACTGAAACTTGGCGCCCTCGTTTTTGCTGTCGTTTCCGTGGTAAGTCATTCCTTTTAGTCGCAAAAGTTAAAAAAATAGCTTATTTCAGATCTTATTGACCATTTCTTACCACTATGTCCCTAAACTTGGGCTCATTCCTGTCCTGCTCGTTGCAATCACTGCACTCTGCATTGGCGCAGCTCACGTATTGTTCCGGCTCAGGGAGGAATATTGGGTAAGTGAGGCTTTGGCACATTTTTGTTACGTTACGTTCATTTTATTGAGTACGTGCTGTGATTCATTTTTGTTACGTTGTGATTTTGTTTAAACGAAAATGTTCCTACGAAATCATCTTAGAAGTGCTCAATTCAGAAGTTCATTTTCGCTGCGGCCTTTTTCCTGTTGCCTCTAGTAGTCTACTTCTACGTTTTGGTCGTCATCCTGTCAGGTTCGCACGTTTTTTTAACGCATGCTGATTGCTTGTTACATTTCAGGCATATCTGGCAATCCCGGAGAGCGCGAGCCCGGTTTCGAAGCGCACAACATCGGATTTCTCATTACACTGTCGTTCTTTTACCACTGCATCATCATATCGCACACCGTAAGGAATTCGATATAGATAAGACAACATTTTCTGAAAATTAGATTTTTGAGCCAGCCATTCCGGTTCATGACATCAATATTGTGAAGAGAACACTTCAGGGCAAAACAGCAGCTGATGATCGCAGAAGAGCTGCAGCCGCTGCAGCCGATGAAGTCAACGAACTGGCCGATGAAGAGGAACCTCTGGATGATGTTGTCGTGCAACCGCGTGAAGTTAATGCTGTTCCAAACGTTGATCAGGATGCTGGACAGAATCCCTGAATTTCTTATGAAACTGACGCATTTCGACAAACATTTTTTTTCACTGTTAACTTCCATTGTTCCATTTTCTATGAACTACAATAAACACACACTTACTGTCGTTTAAATAATTATATTCGAGAAGTCTCTTGCACTGAATAAGAGTGCTACCGAAAAATACCCTGTGGCTTTGTCACTTTTTCGCGCTCAAGCGATCATTCAACGCATCTTGCAAGCATCACAACATACTTGAGTCTTACCCGTAAATTTAATTTCAAGTCATTCAATATTTCACATTTCACACGCTCCACATTTTCTTAAAATCCAATATTCAGTGTTGATGACCGGCTTATCCGGGTCGTTGGCCAGTCTTTCTCTTCTCTTCGGCTGCTCGATACTCACTGGCTTAGCATTCGATGTATCTTGGAAAGCCGGTGTACCCCTCCTCTTCCTCCTCTCTGGAGTTGGATTCAGTTCGGTGGTCTGCGTGGAGCAAAGTGGCATGGTGAGCGATGATGTATTGAATGAAATAAATGATGATTCGGAGTTAGAAAACTGGACTGGATTATATTTTTACAGTGTATTTCCAGATCAGCAATCATCCTCGTACGACCTTCTCCATTGCGATTTGTCTTGCTCTCGCGGGCATTGCCTCCACAATCATGTCCTTGGTTATTGGACTGGGATGGGTGTTTGTCCTTCCGAGTGTTCTTCTTCTCAGCTACTCCACTGTAGTGACGCTTCTAACGCTACCTAAATTGCAAATGAGAGTAAGTCAACTCCTCTTCACTCAGCTCGAGCATACAAAGCACCGGCTCCATTAAGCTCAATGTGCGCCCGAAAGATCCACTGGTCTTTCTCTCGCTGCTCGTCGGTTCCTCCATTCTCGGTGGAGTGGCTCTGGAGCTATCGTGGATCGCGGGAGGATTGGCAATGGTTTCCCTGTGTGGAGTCGTGGTTTGGTCGCATATTTGTATTCGAAGATGGCATATGGAAGACCCATCAAAACCTGCTACTGTGAGTTCGTTTATGCCAAGTCGCCTATCTTTCTATACCTCAAAGTGCGAAATAAATCGATTTTGTTTTGCACGATTTGCCCACCTCATCATACACTTGCTCCAGACTATGATAGCCATGGCTGCCATCGCTGTACTATGCGGACTTTCGAGCATTGTATCATCATTCTTCCTCCCTTGCGGATGCATCACCCTCAACGTAGTTATGGTAGTATCAACAACACCACTCTGCCATCTCGTTGCTAATCAATGGGCAAAGGTACTCTTCTTAACATCCCTCATCAGTAGAGTTGTTTTGCCCGAGTTGAACTCGCGAGCGCTCGCACTCACCGAGCTCATTTTACTATTACTCGGAGTGGTGGATTACTCGTGAGTCAAAATGAGAAAGACAACTCGCGAGTGAGAGTTACTCGCGTAAACAACTCGCGAGTCGTTTCTTTTGTTCGTTCTCCCTCTCCCTCTCACTTCTCCCACTCAACAACCCCTCATCCTTCAGAGATGCAAAACGAAATGGTTACTCGCGAGTCGAAAACAACTCGCGAGTGCGAACAAACAAAACGACTCGCGAGTTGTTTACAACTCGCGAGTCGATTTGTTATTCTGACTCGCGAGTGCAGAGTCTCTCGGAATAACAACTCTACTCATCAGGGAGGGGCGGGAGTCACAGGAAACACATCCGAGCAGGCCTAATGTGGTCATGTAGCTATTGAGGAGAATCTGTTGAACAGAATTGAGATTGAAAATGCAGATCGTCGAGCATATCCGCACGGTGGTGGCAGTTATGGTTCCACTCACACTGGCTTGCGTGCTATCCACTGCCCTCTGTTGCAATGTTAACTGGACCACTGTCATCCCAAATGGCATACTTCTCGCTTTCTCGTCAATTTTACTACTCGAAGGACTTCATGAAACGGAGATTGTTGTGAGTTCATAGCTCTAATTGCTTTGTCACTGTCTGTGGATGGATTCGTAAGTAACAATGGTAAATCGAGTCAATCGATCGATTTTGCTGGGAAAAGTCATAGTAAATGCAAACCTCTCAATTGTTTCGAATTTCTAAGAAATGCTTTCCGAGACAACCTTAGCATCGCAGCTTCAGTGTATTGAATCTATTCACATTTCAGAAGAACAATACGACGTTGCGTTTCGTCTGTCTCTTACTGTTCCCCGAGTTTGGCACGGCTTCAATTGCTACTTTCTTCCTCGCTCCTCGGCTATTTCCTACCGCCATTGCCTCTACAATTACTGCCACGCCCTTCATCTTCTTTGCGGACTACCGTGAAACGATGGTGAGTAGCAGGGCTGTGCAAAAACTTCATTTCGCAATACTCTCTCGTCGGTCAGACACAGTGAGAGAGCATGGAAAAGTCAGAGACCGATAATATTTTCGCACAGCCCATGTGTGTAGTTCGCTTGTCCTATAATTAGTCCAAACAACATACACTTCAAAACCTTACACACAGAGCCTCATCGTCGCAACTTTCTTCCTCGCATTGTATGGAATCGCGGGCGTACTGTCTGCACTGTACTTCAAACCGGCGTTCCATGCACTTCTTATCATCTTTTTTTCTGGCGATATGCGCACATCCCGTGCTGGTTTGCTTGCAATGGGGAAAGGTCCGTATTGCAATCTGGATATGTTCAAATGAAAGGATGATTAATTCTCTACAGATCAGAAAATATCCTCGAACTATAGTCTGCGTGTCGACTTCTCTAACAGTCGTTGGAGTGGTCTCGAGTGGATTAACTTTCACATTTGCGTCTGAAATGACTTTCCCATGCATATTGTTCACCCTGTATTCGATGGCTTTGCTCTGCGCTGGGCTCCATGAAAGTGAAGCAATCGTAAGGTTCACATGAAGTTGAAGTTCAATTCCAACCAATTTCAGAAGAGCAACATAACCGCAATCATAATCCTCGTGAGCTTACTGTTCAGCACAGTTTCATTCTTCACCACCTATTTCCTCGCTCCACTTTGGTGCCCAGTCTCTTTCATTGCTACTCTCAGTGCTGCGTCACTTCTCATTTTCGCCGATTTCAACACGAACGGGGTCAGTTTTTCAGAAATCTACTTTTTTTGGTTACAGGATAGTCATGAAGCTCCTTGCAGAACAACTCATTCGCCGGTTGTTACACCGCCCTGCTGCATCTGATTGTCGCAGCTGCTGGAGGAGTCGCAATCATCACAGGCATGCCAGCTGGATGGCCTGCTTTTATAATCATCGCTATGCTACCATGCACCGCAATTTGGGGAATTCATTGGATTCGAATGCAGACAGAGGTACATTTGTACACACTTTTTTGAAGTAAATGTCATTACAGCACTCCAACAACAAAAAGTTGGTTCCCGCCATTAAGCACCCTCTTCTACTTATCGGTTTTCTAGTTGTCACTATCATACTAGTGGTGAGCCGGCTCGCCTAGTTCATCTTATTTGATATTGTTTCAGATTTCTCTGACCATTACCTATCACTATGTCTCTGTGCTTCAACCTACACTGATTCCCGTAATGCTCGTAACTATAACGGCTCTATGCATTCTAGCGGCTCGCATATTATTCCATTTGAGAGAAGAATATATGGTAAAGCCATTTTCAAACAGCCCTTCAATCACTACATATTTCAAGGATTTCATTGGTTGCGCGGGTTTTTTCCTGGTGCCTATGGTCATTTACTTCTACATAATGGTTATCGTCCTTGGAGGTTCGCACGTTTCTTTGATTAGAACTGTGGTCTCTTTTGCTGAATTAGTTTCTGACTAATGCTATCTCATTTTGGGCCCTCCGGAAGAGAGACAACCCGGTTGTGAAGCTCACCTCATTGGACTAATGATCTCAATTTCGTTCGCATACCACTGCCTTATCATTGCTTGCATGGTCAGTTGACAATTATGCTGACATTTTTTATCCATTTTTATCCAATTTACCCATTGACAATGAAGCCATGATTGTCTTCTATTGACATGTGATTGTTGCAGGGCGAAACTGCCGCTGAAGATCGCAGAAAGGTAGTTGCAGCAGCTGCACCACAACCTGCCGCAGCGGCTGCACCGGTAGTGATCGTTGTCCAGAGGGAGGAGGACAGCGACTATGAATCTGAGGCCGAGTGATGATGATGATAACTAGCAACCTTCGGTTGCTACGTTCTACGCCGAGTTTTGTTTTAAGGTTAACACGCACATCGCTTGAATTTCAAGCCTGCATCCTCCCTTGCAAAAGACTCGAGAGGCTGAGAGTGATCCGAAAAAGTTGCGATTCCGCCACTTCGTGGCTCCATCGCAACTTTTTTTTTGGATCATTCACTTCGTGGCTCCATCGCAACTTTTTTGGATCGCTCTCAGCCTCACGAGCTTTTCATAAGTGCATCGCAGGTGAAGCTGATCTAACGCCGAGGATGTGCATTAGGATATTTCCAATTTCTAGGCCGAGTGGCATTATGGGTTACGTCGTAATCACCTCACACGTTGAGCCTAACAGGTTAGGCAGCGCAGGTTGCTTTCGGCGTAATCGCCTCTCACGTTAGCCTAGCAGGTTAGGCAGTGCAGGTTGGTTTCGTCGTAATCGCCTCACACGTTAGCCTAGCAGGTTAGGCAGCGCAGGTTGCTTTCGGCGTAATCGCCTCACACGTTAGGCAGCGCAGGTTGCTTTCGGCGTAATCGCCTCACACGCTAGCCTAGCAGGTTAGGCAGTGCAGGTTGGTTTCGTCGTAATCGCCTCACACGTTAGCCTAGCAGGTTAGGCAGCGCAGGTTGCTTTCGGCGTAATCGCCTCACACGTTAGGCAGCGCAGGTTGCTTTCGGCGTAATCGCCTCACACGTTTGCCTAGCAGGTTAGGCAGCGCAGGTTGCTTTCGGCGTAATCGCCTCACACGTTAGCCTAGCAGGTTAGGCAGCGCAGGTTGCTTTCGGCGTAATCGCCTCACACGTTAGCCTAGCAGGTTAGGCAGCGTAGGTTCCTTTCGGCGTAATCGCCTCACACGCTAGCCTAGCAGGTTAGGCAGCACTGTTTGGATTCGGAGTCGCCTCGCACGTAAGGCACAATGATTAGGCAGAGCAGGTTGGGGACCGTGTTGTCTCGTATAGCAATGCAAAAGGTTCGTGTGGATAGCAGTGGTCGAAAAAGTTGCGTCTCCGCCACTTCGTGGCTCCGCCGCAACTTTTTCTCCCACTGCTATCCACACGAACCTTTCACATTGCCATCGAGATAGCCCCACGATCCATTCATCATTATGAAATATATGCAAATTTAAAAGATTTTGTGCTTGAGAAGTTGTTTAGTGGTTCGCCCAAGTGATTTGATTGAGTTTAAGACGAAAACGGAGTGAAAAGTGATTTCATCACATTACGTCATCATCACTATGTAATATGCAAAATTTTGAAGAAGAAAAATCCACGAGAAGTTGTTCGACGATTCGCTCGAGTGGTTTGGTTGAGTTTCAGACGAAGAAGGCGCAAAAACAGATTTCTTAATATTGCGTCATCACTATGAAATTTATGCAAATTTTGAAAATTTTAGTGACGCCCAGTTGTTTGGTGGTTCACCCGAGTGATTTGGTTGAGTCTCAGACGAAAACGGCGCGAAAAAAAGGTCTATTGCGTAGTGATGACGAAATTGAAAAATATGCATAATTTGGAAGCGCAAGTCGAGTGGAGTCGATTGGTACCGGGCATAATCTCGTGCGATCATTTTGAGCTGAGATATGAGCAAAAAAGTGAAAGCGTGACGGACACACAGACAAAGGGACAAAGTGACAGACATACATCTTGACATTTAATTATAGTATGAATGCTGAAATCAATGCTTAGAGATATCGGCATTCTTTCACAATGATCTTTTTTCAACGTTGATTATGTCGCTTCCAATAAATCGATTTTTTATTTAAAACCATAATATATTCTTAATATTTGTTCAAAAAGAGGCCACAGGAACGATTCACGTACTCAATGAAAGCGCGAAGTGAAGAAACCCTCTGGCTTCATACTCCCTCATGAAGATCTCTCACTTGGCGCCCAAGCGTTCATTCGAAACGTCTCCAGTCGATTAGGCTAACCTTGATTCATGTCCCTTTATCACTTGTTTTCTATCGTGGATCCATCATATTCTTCAGGTTGCATGGTCGACTCGTCCTCCAGACTATGGCAGTTGAAGCCTTTAGGCTGTCTCTCCCTGTTATTAGGTTGTTCAACAGTCACAGGCTATGCCCTGGATGTGTCATGGATGGCCGGAGTTCCGATGTTGTTTCTTTTGGGAGGACTGTGCGCCAGTGCAGGAATCTACATCGCAAAGAGTGGAATAGTGAGTGATAACACGTTTACATTCGGACACTTATTCATTCTGCATGACTCAGTCTACAGTACTTACTCCTTTCCAGATCACTCAGAACTCCTCTTCCGTCTTTTGCGCTGCAGCTCCCCTTACCCTTCTCGGTCTATGCTCAATCGTCTTCTGTCTGATCAACTTTCTGACATGGTCTTTTCTCCTTCCCAGCTCACTCTTAACGCTTGGATCTTCAGTCATGACGACCCTGACAGTACAACGCGTTCAGATGAATGTGAGTCAACTGTTTCTTTCGAGAGGGCTGATGGAGTTCATGAAGATAGCAAGGATTGCGCATTGCTACCAGAATTACATGATTTTCAGTTCAAAGTGCGCGCGAAGGATCCCTTGGTTAGCCTATCGCTTCTCGTTGGATCGTCCGTCCTGACTGGAGTTACCCTAGAACTGTCGTGGATTGCGGGAGGACTCATGATGATTGAACTGTGTGGAGTAGTATTGTGGTCGTTTGTCTGCGTTCACAGATGGCACAAAGAGCAAATTAAGCAAGGGAAAGCATGCCCGGCAAAGGTGGGTATTTCCTGAAGCAAACAACTCTGGTAATTTTTTACTAGAACGCATCAGTAATTTTAAACTTTCAGGCCCTAATTGCCATGGCCGCTATGGTCGTTTCGTGTGGAGTAGCAAGCACAATCACTTCAATCTTCCTTCCATTTGGCTTCATCACTCTTGACGTTGTTATGATTGCATCGTCGCCCGTGCTCTGCCTATTGGTTGCCTATCAATGGGCTGAAGTCATTTTTTAAACTACTTTATTGACTTCGAAGAAGGACATTGATCCGTTAAACCTATTATGATTTTTTTTTCAGATTAGCAAACATATTTATACCGTCGTCGCAGTAACGTCTCTTCTAACGCTGATCGGAGTTGTCTCGACAGGCCTGTTATTCAATGTTACCTGGACTACTCTGATTCCGAACGGTCTCCTGCTCACATACTCGACTGTTTTGCTGAACATTGGGCTCTACCAAACAAAGATGATTGTAAGTTTGGAACAAACAGTTCGAAATGAGAGAACCGTTTTCAGAAAAATAGTCCATTCTACAGTTGTCTATGCCTGATGATGTTTCCAACATTTGGCACCGTTTCAATCGCGTTTTATTTTCTCAGTCCTCAATTCTTTGCGCTATCGTTCGTATCTACAATTTGCGCATTTCCATTCATTCTCTACACCGACTATCGAGATTCTATGGTAGGCCATTTTGAATTCTCGTTGATAAACAACGACAAAATATTTAAGGCATTTGTCGTGCTCACATTCTTCCTTTATGCTTACGGACTTGCGACCGTTGTTTGTACCTTTTGTCTCGAGGAGGCATTCACTGCTTTGATTACCATCGTAGTGATCGCATCTTTAGTACATGTGATGCTATTTTATGTGCATTGGGAAGAGGTTTGGGCATTTGTTTGCGATACATTTTCAAGCCTGGTTTGCTCAATAAAATCGATATCCAATTTGCAGATAAGATATCATCCCCTTAGCGTAGTCTTCCTTTCTGCTCTTCTAACAGTGCAAGGAGTGCTCTCGAGTGGATTGTTCTACACTCTCCAACCACTTGCCACCTATCCAAGTGCATTACTTCTAGTCTATTCCATGATAATCCTCAGCGTAGGACTCCACGAGAGCAATTTGATCGTAAGTGTCGTTTATGCGTTGTTATTCGCTTTGATGTTCAATCTATTTCAGAAGAGGAACCTGACTGCTATCATATTTCTTGTGATTCTTCTGGTCAGCGCAGCCTCAACTGCGATAAGTTTCTATCTGGCGCCGGTCTGGTTCCCAATCGCGTCCCTTGCAACGCTTGTTACCGTGCCTTTCCTCATTTACGCCGATGTCCAAACAGAAAAGGTTAGATTTGATCAAAGACAGACTCTCAAGACTCTCAATCATTTGTTCGCAGCCACACATTCTCTCCGGTTGCTACACAGCTGTGCTGCAGTTGGTTGTTGCGGCGGCGATTGGAGTCGCAATAGTAGATGATTTGCCAGTCGGCTGGTCACTGTTTCTCGCCGTCGCACTACTGTTCTCTATCTTGCTTTGGGGCTTGCTTCGGGTGATGATCGAAGTAAGTGCTTAGATTTTTTCCCCAGACTGTACCGTCAATCCAGGAGGCCTACGTGAACGCACCTGCAGTCAAGCATTCTACACTCCTTATCGGAGCTTTAGTGATTGATGTCGCATTGATTGTGAGTGTTCCCGTAAATTTTTAGCCTGCAGCACGTGAAAAGGTTTCAGGTCTCTCTAACCATCGCATTCCACTTTGCCCACAAAGCGTTTCCTGCTCTTATCCCTCTCATTTTGGTCGGGAACGTGACGCTGTGCTGTGTGGCCGTTTGCATCATATTCTGTTTCAGAAAGTACACTGTCAGTTCCCTCACGGAAATGATGTTTGTAAACGTAAATTTAGGCGTACATCGGGCTTGCTGGTGCCTTCTTGAGTCTGCTAACTCTCTACTTTCTGGTTGTTAGCTGCACTTTGGCAGGTGCGGTGCATTTTTTGGTGCAGTTAGTTTTATTCGTTTGCTTACTTATCATGCCCTTCTTTGAGTGAACGATTTAGGGTTGAAAGGGCGGAAATATTCTGATTTCTTGCCGAAACTGACCACTCGTTTAGGTAAGCCGGGAGCACGCCTCCCCCACTACGAAGAACACCAAATCGGTTTTCTGACGTCATTCTCGCTCGCTTATCACTGCGTCCTTGTCACCTTCGCAGTGAGTACAGACTGAATCAAAAAAATGATCAATTTTAAAGAAGAATACAACCAAACTAGGATATTCAGAGACTTATAGCAGAAGATAGTCAAAAATCGACTGCGCGCACGGCAGCAGCGGCCGGGCTGCAACCTGCTGCAGCTGTAGCTGCTGTAGCTCCTCCTCCAGCTGCAGTTGTCGTGCAAGCGGATGTGGACAGCGACTACGAGTCGGTCGCAAGTGATGCATAGTTAGTTACCTCGAACTTCTTGCGATCAACGTTGCTGTTTCAGAAGAACTCTATCGACATCAATCCCAAACAACGATTCGATCCTCGACTTTGGCTTCATTTCACATCGAGCAAATCCATCACATTTTGAATGATCTCTATTTTTTGTTTTGCTTGGCTTTTCTGAATAAATATTCACAGCTGTCTTTATCGAAACACATTTCAAATTAGCGAACATTTCAAATTTTTAATAAGCTTGGCGTCCTTCAGCTATAATTTTTAAATATCTTTGAACATGAAATACCGGGTTCTCAGAACATAGTAAGAAGTGGTCCCAATCGCTATGAATGCTTCTGTGAATCTTTCCGCCCTTCCTGATGACATCAAGAAATATATCACTCGAATGATTAAGCGCCACGACGACTGCATCAATTTGCGATTGGTCAGCCTTAGTCATTTTCATTATGTTACTTTCTGTCAGATCTCACCCGCTTGGAATATGGTCGTTGTACACCATCTCGATGCAACTCGCAAACTGATTCCTCTCGAGCGAGTTTACCTGCACAGTGGAAACATTGGCGAGGTGGACTATGAGAAACACGGACCTCGGGTATGTTTTTTTTTAAATTATCAATTAATTCGATGGATCAAGTTAATTATATAATTAATAATTTAATTCCAGCATGATGACAATGAGAGTAAGCGAGTGCAAATTCACGTAATCATTCACGATGAGTACTTGGAAGGCGTTGGAGTAGGGAAGTTCCTGAATATCCACGAGGAATTTGATAATGTGAGGAATTTGAAGTGTTTTTGTGAATTATTTCCTTTTTTTGTAATTCATCGACAATTGGCATTTATCACAGGCACTAGAATTGTCTTGCACCCCGCAAAAGTTCAGAGTCTGGTCAGCGACTAGTGCATTGGGAGCTCTTTTGATGCGAAAGAAGAAGGAGGAACGGAAATTCGGACTCTACAAACGATTCTTCTCCTACTGTTCGCATATTGATACACTAGTGATGGACCATCTGAAGGACAAGTATTTGACTGTCTTCGATGCTCTGATTTCTACGCTGGGCGTACTTAAAATATCGAAGCTTATAATTAAGGATTTCGACATTGATGAAAACATGCAGTCCGTTTTCACGGTTTTCGAGCCTAAAAAATCATGTAAATTTAAGGGAGAGAATAATGAAAATGGCTAGAAAGCATCACATTCAACACATCGCAATCAGCTGTTGCAAATTGGACGAGCACAGTTTCTGTCAGTTTAAATTGTAAACTTACATGCGCAATCTCTAATTTTAGTCGAATTCATAAAAACGCTAGTGAAGCTGAATATCGCGGTCGATATTTACGAGGAAAAATACAACGCAACAAAACCCGGATACTTTCGTCTGCCTTTTAAGTTCTGGTCTCAGCTGAACTCCCGGCTGAGAAAGAATGGAGTGTCAGTCGAGTGGACATATGCGTATGATAATCCATATTTCAACAAATACGTTTTGCACTCGGAAGTCATGAGTTATCTGAAATGTAGACGTGCTAATCAAGTCAACGAGGCAAATTTCCCAGTATCCGTGTCGAGAGGATTCTACCGAGAGCTGCCTTACCTGCCTTACTATCTGTGACTGTTCTGTTTCAAATAAAATTGGAATAAATATGAAAACATTAGCTCAATTTATAATGTGAGCGTACGCGCCATGTGAACTAGTTGTTTTGTTGATGAATACAAGCCATGTATTGTACTGAAAGCGTAAAGTGACTGTTGCGATATATTCGGTAACAGGAAAGTATTGAGTGAACGCGAACCTTCCCAGTGGCTATGATTAACCCAGTCCATCAACTTTTTCGTTTGTCTGTTCGCGTCTCTCTGTTCGAAAAAAATTTTTTTTCAGATTTCGACATTTTTCGACATTTCGACATTTTTCGACATTTTTCGGCAGATTTCGACTGCCTTGGAAATTCTGGACAAAAATGGAGGCTAAATTGGCAATGGACGCTGTTTCAATCGTGCGAACTTCTGAAGGCACTGATCCTTATTTCATCACTGGCGTTATGGGCTCTAAAGCGATCAGTCATGTGAGTTGCAAGCGCGCAAGTTATGGTAGTCAAGAGGACGCTCTTGCGTTCGAATCGAGAGGATTCTTCCGGGAGCTTCCGTATTACCAATACCGAGAGTAAACTGGATACACCAATATCACTTCCTATCGTGATCGTATCATGTTTTTGCTTTCTTTCTTTACCTCATGCAATTTATGCGGGTTTTGAAAATATTTTTTCTCTCCCACGAATTGTTTACCACTCGATAAAAGACTTGAGAATCAAATATATTCGAATCATTATGAATTTTACAATGAAACATTTCATTCGTGAAATTTTCGCAATAGTTGTGACAGCATGTACAGTGTAGAGTAGAGGGGAATACTTATTGGTTTCTTTGAAGCCCGGTGTGTTTCACACACAGCACTCTGCCGCCGGAGTTGCACTGAAATATATTAATTTCATTTACATACCCCCATTTCTTACGTCTCTGACAGAGAGCATTGCGAGATGTGACCATTTTTACTCTCACCTATCGAGATAGTCGTAGGTATTGGCGAACACCACCACGAACCACACCTGCAGTGTGATCGAGAGACAGCAGGAGAAGATGGAGGGGATAACTGAAGTGTGATATCAATTCCGGATTGCGCTATCGAACTTACAAGCTTCCGTGCACATTGCAACGATGAGGATGATTACCCACCAGAGAAGGGAGATGGCCTGGAATGAATTGATTCAATGTTATTTTGAAATCAAATCATGATCGGTTTATCTGTGAATAATTGTCCATTCATTTCTTTCAATCAACATACACATGAGACGATGGCTGGCACCATCTTCTCTGCATTTCTTTCGCTGCAAGCAACGAGGACAAAGCAGGCAGCAATGATCTCGAAAGCGTTCAGGGCGATCTGTAACGACAAAACGTGTTTAGGCAAATGCGCGTCCATCTCAAGCAAGTCTAGACGATGAAGGAACATGATTTTGGGGATATTACAGTGCACAACAATATTATCAAGTAAAATACATCAGAAAATCATACCGTGCCGAATCTGTACCACCAAGCCAGCTCGGAGAACGGAAAGAATGCATAGAGAAGGGATCCTGTTGAACCGAGAATCGTGAACACTGCCAGGGCTCTGGCGCCGATCTGAATCAGAAAGATCAATGAGTAAATTGCGGTGAAGTACTTACAGTGATCGAGCAAAGAGTGAAACAGCAGCGATCGGCCATTGATCTTGCTAAGCAATTGCTTATTGAATCACCAAGACGATAAAAAGTAGAAGTATTCCAGATCGTCGATTGTGGGTGGAATATATACGGAACGAATGAGGCCATGAATCAGAGGCATGTCAAACTCTATCTATCAACTCATCGGAGGTGTTATGTCAATAGAACGGAACTCCAGGGCAAACAGACATTTCGAAAACTCTGTGAAATTACAGAAATACGGATCATATGTAAATTTTGGAGTGATTATAATATCCCAAATATTACGGATGGTCTTGAATCGTTCATGCAATGTTTTTGCATGGCCAATTATTTCGATTACTCTAAGACACCTCTACCTCTCCCTAGGTACCACTCCCTAGGTACCTCTCCCTCGAACCATCACCACAACAACAGATTATTTATGATTCACTTTCACACACAGCCATACATTTCTCGCCTTTCGCGGATCTGAATCATTTTCTGGGTCTACTTTCTTCTCTCCTCGAATTGAGTAATACTGCACAATGTATTCTCTATGTGATTTACAATCGCTCCTAGTATAGTTGATTGCCAATGTGATGGATATCAAATACTTTCATCGCTCCTTTTCGAGAATCGCCAATTCGAAGTAGGAAATCGTTCTTTGCTAGCTAACGGTACTCATTTCAGCAACAGTAATCGAAACGATTATGGAGAAGATCAAACTACTTACATATCTGTAGCATCTCTCATCGATTCTACTGCTATCTCGAGTTCTCTCTTTGCGAGATCTCGTGTGTTGAAGAGAAAGGTTCACATTCACTCACAATGAAGTGCATTGCTTACGTTGGTATAAAACACGCAGTTATCTCCGTATCCATCCAATCATGAACCTTCTCTTCATACTTCTTCTCGCAATTTGTTGTTTCTCGATGATGGCTGCGACTCCTCCAACGAAAGTAATTTTACAGTAAAAAAGATTTTTAGAGTGAGCAAAAAGGAACTAGGTCGGATGAGAACCGACTGAACCGAAAGAACCTAATAAGGGATTTATGCGCGATAGATAGAATATGCAAATGGTTCTCATCCAGTCGGTTGTCATCCCACCTAGTACCGTAAAAAGTCAACACATTGTTGGCAAAGATTTGCAGACTGCAGAGACAGTGAAGCATGATATTGACAGTGGTTCCATATCTCGATTGATCGAACGGAAGAGAAGAGGGTATGACCCGTATGGGGGTTGGACGGGATGGGGGTTCAAGAAGAGAGATGCGAAGGTGTTGGCAGTGTTGCGATACAAAGGTTGACAGGAAGTGTTACAGGACGGCAGCAAGTAGCTCTCTGTCAATCAATTCACACAATCATGTTTATTGCGAGAATGAATAAAGAAGTAACGGCATTTGCTTATTTGATTTCATCACACGCACATAAAAACAAGAGGAATCGCATTGTTTGTAATTTTATGACATTTCCTGTGGACCGCACCTCGTTGCTCCTCTCTGTTACCTGTCGAAATGCTTGCAGGATTAGTAGCGTAACGTTATCTATTGACGTTGCCAGTGGGTATAAATCTCCTCTGAAATGTGCTGATTCTACTATCTGTTGCAATGATTGTGCTCTGCTTTCTTCTTCTCCTCGCCGGATTTGCAGGTTTGCTATTGCCTCTGCTATTTGAAACAATTGAAATCAGCAATTAGTAGAAATATTTAGTAGAGGCTCGCGTCGATTTCAAGTCAACCAATGTGTATGATGAGTTCGACTTCAAAGGACAATCCACCGTGAGTCACTCAGCCGATTTCAGATAAGAGAACATCGATTTTAAAAATATTTTACGCATTGTACACATCACTCCAGGTGATAATCGACGATCTGTGCGCTGATATCTGTGCAATCTACGCTTCGATCACTCCGGAATCACGTAAACTCGCCGCTAATCTGCTCATCCAACTGCCCACCGGTTTCGTTAGGTTTGAATTTCATCACAAAATTGAGCATAACCATTGCGAAATATATAAATTAAAAAGGAAACGCCCAGATAAGTGCAATGAAACGTGCTTGTGACTCCATTCCATTCACATTGTCAAACAGCTCTGCCAGGGTATGGCTCTGTCAATTCATTTCTTCTATTCAGCATTGCCGATGTCGCAGCCCGCATCGATTCATCCACAAATGCAAAGTTGCCTCTGCTCCTGAATGTGCGGTTTTCTAGACTTGGAAACACTAACTCACTGTGCAAACAGAGTACCGGCGATCGTGCACACTCTGTTCAGGAAGCTAACTTATTCTAATCATCGGACTTGGTAGTTACACTTCGCACAATAATTCACATGAACGCATGGAAAAAGCTCGACAAAGCAGCAGAAATCAACACAATTCCATTGCAGAGAACAGCCCAGCTCAAGATTGTGAATGCGAATGCACAGTTGGCAGCGGGTCCTCTCGTGCTTTACGTCACCAACCACAACTACGCCAGTGAGATTAATCAAATCACTAAATTGTTCATCATTTTATTTGAGTTGTGGCATAACGCAAACCCTTGCTCAGCAAACATCGGTTGTTTTCACGAAAACATCTACAAAACCAAACTGGAATGGCCAAAAAGTGATTCAAATTAATGCCATTTCAGTGGATCCACGAGCGGAATTCTATGAGGCGGATGGTCTGAATCTTCCCTCCACAACTTTCCCCCGAACTGTCACTGTGATGAGTGCTCGACCGTTCACACTTCAGCAGGCGGCAAGAGACGGAAATCCGGAAGTTTCGGTGCGTAAAGTTTCACATACGTGCACTGCGTCGCCCTCTTGATTGGCACCCAGAGCTATTTGAACATGGGAAATTGAGTAACCCATCCCTTTGTTCAGCCGCAGGGATTATTTGCCACTATGAGTGGACTGGACGGAATGTGTGCGGACTCACACAGTGATTGCTCCTGCTGGTCCGTATTTCTCAGGCCGTGAGTATTTTGCATACATATTTGGGCCCACAGCGTTCTGACCCCCATTGTTTTCTCCAGACAAGGGTGAACAATGGGAATATCTTTTTCAATTTTCCCGTAAAACCGTAGTCGAACTGCAAATTGATCTCGGAATTTAAGAAATTTGTGAAACGTAACCCAATTCTCCTGATCGCTTTTTGTTATAAAATAAGAATCGAGATGCGTTTCATATCGTAAAATCCTGAGTTTGCAGTTCCGTTAGGTCAACCCTCACCTTTGTTTGTCGGGATAGAACGCTGTGGCCATTAATCTGTGTAGATTACCTCTTCATTATGCTCAGCTGCAGAGATATATTTTTAGTATTCGAATACGTTCCAGATCCCTGACTCACTTTACTGGCTTCACGATGGAAGTTAACGGCCCAATTATTTCCGTGTATTATGACAACTTCAATCACGGTGTGCCACTCCCGAATCTGATTGCAACTCTTGGAATCAGTGAGATTTCGCTTCATTTTCATCCATTGGATTCGAATTCTTGAGAAAACCGAGCCACTTCTTATAAATACATTGAATGTGAATGCAGTCAGATTTCAGCAAACAAGCTACAGCGCGACCAGGCTGACTTCGTTGGATCTCCGGGCGCTCACGGATGCAAGGGAAAGCAGGCAAGCGGTTCCACTTCTGGGTTTAGCCATCTCGTTGAACTCACATATTTTGCTTGTTCGTTAGCTCGCGCTAGTGGATGTGTGCCAAGACTCGTGCTATTCAAACACTTGTTTCAGCCCTATCGCTCAAGCCTCTACGATATGACCTCACCGATTCATGCTGAGATTACAAGCAATGAGTAAGATGCATCTCCCATTCTTTGCGAATTGAACAGTAATTAAACCAGCTGTGGCTTCCATTGACACTTCAGGTCCGCTACCTTCGATGTGGAAATCGGCACGAACACGTACGGGCTCACGCTTACGGACGACAGTGGAGTGGGCAAGAGGTCAGTTTCAGTTGTAGATGCTCTGTTCAGTCGACCGACAATGTCATCAACGTTTATTAGGACGTACTTGAAAGGATCGTGATCGGACGCTGAATGAGAATGTGCATTCTCTAGGTGAAGCAGAATGCAACGTTCGATTTTCATTAAAGATCAGACGATTTTAAGGTGCAAAGGGGGTTCAAAAATATGAAATGCCATCCTCAAGTAAGACTTTCAGTGTCACCAGCACAGAAAGTCACAACCCGACCAGGATCAGATACAACACCCAGGTAACGAGTCTCTTCATTTTGCACACTCCATCATGCACAGTCTGACGGTGAGAAACAGAGCGGCTCTTTTAGAATCTAATGGTGGATTGGCAGCCAAATGGAAGTGGCAACGACTACTTTCTCGTGCAGTGGAACGGCACTACCACTCTCTTTGTTGCTACTGATGCTCCGTGAAGCAGTGCCAAGTTATCAATTATTTTATCGCTTATTAGATTATGAATATTTTTTCACTTTTCACATTATTCAGGCCATAAAGATCATCTGTAATGGCGTAATTTATCGTATTAACATAAAAATCGTGCATGTATATCAAACGTTTATCTACAAAATGAATGGACAATTTCTAGTACCCCCCCACCTCAACGTTAAATTGTCATGCTCACTCCACCCCCGCTCACAGCGCCTTGGAGGGAATTGTAACGCAGCACTGGAATTGTTCTGGTTTTGCACGATAGCATGCAAAAATAAACCTTCTTCTGGATAATTTGCGATTTGTAATTTGGCAGCAGTGGGATATGCGGTACAGTGAATGCGAAGATATACTTTCTTGTCCTCAATCTTGGGCAAGGTCTGAAATTAGGCTCAGAATTATGGAAATGAGTAGTGATTCTCACGTTCTCAAGACCAACTGCATCGGCATAGGGAAAGAACTGTTTGTATTCTGAATTGATCAGCACTAAATGCTCAACTTTTCCCTCAAACATTTCTTCAATGATAGGCCTCCATTCGATATTGTAGAGACCCATGAAATACTTGCTGTTCCAATCGATCGATGGGTTGGTACACTGTGACAGACACAAGGTCCGCACAAGCGATGAGAGTTCGAGGATACTGGAGACTGAAATGAGTTTTTCATGCATCTACTCGTAAAGGGCAGTACCTGGATTCGGCGTTGCAAAGCCCTCTGTGATCAATACCAATTCATCAATTTTTCGAGTTTTGATGATTTCGATAAGATCCGCACTGGAAATTCAAGCTTTTTTTAAGTGAAACTTTACAACTGCTTACAATATTGCGTCCGAAATAGTGCTGATAGTTATCTCTAGATGACGAAACTTCAATCCAGCTACCGAGTCAACAAACATCTTCCATTGGATAGTCGGGTTTGCCCAAGATTTGCATACGATCACTCTCTCAATGTGTTGACCGAACAGACCAATAAGGTCCCCACGAAATTTGGCGGGACTGAAAATATATTTACAAACAACGTCACAGGAGAAACAAGTTCGTACTCTTTGTATTGCTGGTCTTGATTGTCAAGTGAGAATTGATTAGAGAGAAGCTCTCTGCGCAAATTAAGCAGATCTTCCGTTTTCCAACTAACTTTTGGCTTGAGCAAGGGAATGAATTGATTATTGCGAGTCTCTCTAACTAAAATATTAGAGAATTTGATTACTCGATGTTACGCACAACTAACTATTTATTGTGAGCTCCTCAAGGAGTGGAATTTGCGGCGCCCTTCGAGCATAGTACTCCACCTTCTCTTTGAGCTTCGGAGATGACTGGAAATCCAGGATCATAAGATCAACTGCTACTAGGTTGACATCTACTAGGTTGGAAGAAAACAACTTTGTTCGACGTAGAGCAGGAACAGCAATGACGACTCACGGGGCAATTTTCATCAATTGACATGGGAGCAGTAAATGGCAATCTATCCTACCTCACTCATTCCTCTAAAACTGAATCCCCCGCAATTTCCCATCTCCCCATATCCCTTTCCGGGGATGCAGTGTGTCAAGGCTTCGAAGTCTCAAGACATACCCAACGTAGCTCTTGAATGGATTCGGGGCAAACATTGATTAGCGCATCGATCAGATGTTGGGGCAGATCGTCCAATACGGTCGTCGCGTTTTGGAATGCATATCCGAAAATCGGACAATTCACAACAATAAACTTTTTATTTTTAGTATTATATATCATAAAAAGATCATGAAACAATACCTGTAGTAGACGATGACTTTATAAGCGACGGTCGCACAGAAGAGTAGAAGGAGAGAAAAAAAGAGGATGACGGCATATTTGAGGAGAACGAAAGGATCAAAGGGAAGGAAGAGGCTGATGAACCAGTCCAATGAGTCCATTCTGGAATTTGGATTGATTGATGATGGAATAAGATAATCCTCGCGAAAACATAGAACACAATAGCTACATTCAATCGAATAGTTTACTGTTCAACGGTACAAGAATCGCTGCTATGGATCCGAATTGAAGGGACAAGGAAAAGACCAATTCGTCTACTCTCTAATTCAAATTGAGAACCATTGGGAACGAAGGGAACGCTTTCTCTCCCCTCTTAATTCGTATCCTCTCTCTCAATCGCTTGGCAATTGCCGTGCGAGAGAGGCAGAAATTTACGTTCGCAGATTGAAGGTTCCCACAGATCGTTACTGAAACTGTGGGAAAGTCCGAATATAATTTAGATGGCGCAAGAAATACAGAACTTGGAAATACTACTCAGCCGAGTTTCTATGATTCATCAAAGTCCGCCTGCTCTCACGTTTGCGTTGAGACTATTTTTCGCCTTATCACAATCCTCCGATCCTAATCCCTCTATCATTGGAGTGAAAGGGTCATTTTCACTCACAGACAGTGTTGAATCAGCCCTTTACGAAGAATAAATCATAATGAGGAGAATCGAGAAGCGATCGGTGTAAATGACGACGGTTGGAAGTAAAAGTAAAACGCACAGTCCACGTAGCGCCACAATGGAATGAGAGACAGAAAGGAGAAAATCGGGAGAGGGAAGCGGGAGGATGAGTGAGCATGCAAAAAATGGTCACACTCGTTCTCTACCCTCTCTCAAATTCTCT
The DNA here is from genome assembly GCA_900490845.1 of Pristionchus japonicus. Taxonomy (NCBI): domain Eukaryota; kingdom Metazoa; phylum Nematoda; class Chromadorea; order Rhabditida; family Neodiplogasteridae; genus Pristionchus; species Pristionchus japonicus. The sequence continues at coordinate 190,629 of LS522179.1, forward strand.
CTCACTCTTATCTCGAGTTCATTTCGAGGGAGAGGTTTAGAGAGGAGAGATTAGAGAAAACGCTGAACAAATATTGCAGACCACTCATCGACGGTTGAACTCGTCGAAACTGTTCATTGTCTCTGTACCCTCCATGCCGTTCAAGTCAGTAGTATCAAACACCAAAGTCCGTGTCGTGTGACTCGAGAGTGGGATTATAGAAACGGGGAGGGGAAAGCACAACCGCCCTTTCGTGGAAAAGCCTAACGTCTTTACATTTTATATGGCAGAAATCTAAACAGGTTTAACTTTATCATTTTTATTCTACTTAGAGTAGATAGTATTGTTATTAGATAATATAACAAAAATCGACAGCAAAAATTCGAAAGGACTGGAAAGGGACTTTCAGATGATATAGTTGGAATGTGAATCCGCCTTGATCAAACGCTGAATGAGAATGAGAACTCGCTAGGGGAAGGGGAAGGCAAGCCTGAAAGTATTTCGATTTGTATCTGAAATACGCTAACCAAATACCAAGCTGACTATAATTATCGATTTCAAATATGCCGATGGGATATCCGTTGCATTGAATTCTAAGCCAAACTTTCTTGTCCTTGACGAAGTAGAGGGTCTGAAATGAGATTTTAAGTTCGTCAAGTATCGATGAATTCTCACATTCTCGAGTTCGAGTGCATTGGTCCAGTGGAAGAAGAAGGGAAATTCATGATTGACCATGAGCAGAGTTTCGAGTATACCCTCGAAGAGTTGTTCAATGATCGGCTTCCAGTCAACATTACGGGCTCCCATGAAATACTTGCTGCCTCTAGAGATCGATTTGATGGGGTTCTGCGATAGAGTCAAGTCTCGCACAAGGGTGGATAGATGACGAATGCACGCGACTGAAATACATTTCACTTTATGTTATGCAAAGAATGCAGTACCGGGAAACGTTGTGAAGCCTTCAGTATGGATTATCAGTTTGTCAACCTTGCTGTTCTTGATGATCTTGATCAATTCAGCGCTGAAAGAAAGTTTTTCAAACGAAACAGTTTGAAAACTTACTATGCCTCTTCTGAGATCGTTTTGATGTGAATCTCCAACTGGTTGAACATGAAATCTTCGATATTTTCGACGAAAACTCTCCATTGTAACGGAGTGTCGCACTTGCTCAAGATTACTTTCTCAATATGGTGGCCAACGATCTTCTGGTGTTCAATGTGGGATTTCATAGGTCTGAAGTGGGGTATTTATATCTCAAGAACCAAAGAATTGTTCGCACTCATTTACATGGCCGTCTGAATTTCCGCTTTCCTTAGAAGCTCGCCACAATTCTCCTCGTAACTTGAGCAGTTGCAGATATTTGGGTATGAGTTTTTGTTGAAAGTTATGGTCGCCGGATGGATCAACTCAAATTAGATAACCGTTTGAAACGTATCAGAATAGATTACGACTCACTGTCGAATGTGAGCTCTTCGAGCATGGAGAATTTGTGCTTTCGGACAGCATACGCCTCTACCTTTGCTTTGAGCTTTGGCGAGGCCTGAAAATAAAGATTTGAGTGTAGAACAACTGCGAACCCCGCACGAGGATTTTGCATCACCATATCGGACGCAACGTCCATTCCAACTGATCATTCGATTCTGGATTTAGAACACTGACTAATTAAACATTTTCCAGAGAAAATGAATTGCTCAGCTCATTAGAGACGAGAAGAACACAAAATGAGTAACAAAAACGTTTTTGAGAAAGTGAAATGCATACCCATCGCAGCTCCGAAATGCTCTCAGGAGACGAATCGAGTAGCATCCAGAACAGAGGTTCGTGCAGATCATCCAAGACGGTCGTCGCACTTTCGAATCCCTTCGCTTTCCTGAAACATGCTGCTGACGGTTTTAAAAACGTAAGGGGAAATTTTCTGTAGCGATGCCGCGCCGCACCAGCGAGTGACGGGAAAGGATAGGGAGGCAGAGGAGCCATTCATGGCACAAAGATGAACAGAAATAAATCAGAACCGCACCTGTAGATAACGATGCAGTTTTTATAGACATCATAGCAGAAAACGGCAGCATACATGGAAATGAAGGTGATGCAACTCTGGTAGGCAGTGAAAGTCACGAAGGAATCGAAAGGAGCTGTCCATAGCCAGCCAAGCCATGTGTCCATTCTGGAATTTGGAGTGGTAGGGGCAGTGGATTGAGCAATCAAAGCAAACATTCACGGAAACAAAATACACAGTCGCGAAATTATGGCGAACTGTTGACTTGAACGGCAAAGCGCAACCTCTGTGATAATCTACGAAATGACATGATACTCGCTAGTTCGAATTGAAGGTAACGCTTCACCTTTCTCTCCCCTCTTAATTCTTATCTTCTCTCTCGATCGCTTGGTCAGGAACCTTTCGCCCTTCACTAATCGCTGGAATCACTGATTTGCATTCAGTGATTTTGACTTTCTCATCGCTAATCAACGGGAATGGCGCTCATAAATTTCATCAGGGTATGGTCGGGGGGAGACGGTTCTAGGCATCTGTTCGAAATCTGCTAAAATTCAAAGTCCGCCTGCTCTCAACTTTCCTGTGAGATCATTTTGTCCTTATCACTTCCCTCCGATCCTAATCCCTCTTATCACAGTTGGGAAAGGGTCATTCTCAGTGACAAACAAGGTTGAATCAGCCCGTTTGTGAGGAGAAAATGAGGAGAATCGAGAAGCTAGAGGTGGAAGGACCGTCGGTTGAAAAAAATGCACTAATCCACGAATCATAACGAACGAGGAAGAGATTCACGGGGAAAAGTATAGGGGGAAAGGTCTGCAAAGGATGGAAAAGTTCTACTAGAGTGGAAGTAGCTGTGAACAAGTAGAGAGAACACGTCCCTGAACTGGCGATTGAGAGGGAAGATTTAGAGAGATGCATGGGAGAAGGGAGAGAAGGGATAGAGGAAAAGGCTGCAAAAAACGGTCACACTCGCTGTCTATCCTCTCTCTACTTCTCTCTAACTCTACTCTCGAGTTCAATTCAAGGGCGAGGTTTACAGAGAAGAGTTTAGAGAAAACGCTGACCAAACATTCCGGACCACCCATCGACGTTTGAACTCGTCAAAAGTATTCTTGGTCTCTGTACTCTTCAAGCCCATACTTGGTGCCCTGTCACGGGAGAGTGGGATTATAGATACGGGGAAGAGGAAGGAAGAGTATGCTTGAAAAAAATTCTTCGTATCAATGGGAAATAGGTGTTTAGCCAACCTCGGATTGTACGTTGGGAGTTGGAAAGAGCTTTTTTTCTGGTGGATGGAGAGGCGGAAAGAGTGAAGGAGACATTTATTTACAGAAATATAAAACTTTATTATTTTCCTTCTGCTTCGAGCAGATAGCATTGATACTGATTACAATGGTGCGTAGTACACACAAACGGGATGCTGTTTAGACAATTCTGAGACAGATTTAACTAGAAACAGTAATCAAAACGAAACGGGCGAGTGAATCTTATTACAGTTGCTCAAAATCGGCTTCGGTAAAGGAGGAAGTGAAAAACCTCATGCTAGCCGAAGGAAAGTGAGCAGGCAGGGCTGGAATAGAAAAATCACTCCAGACACTAGAGGAAATACCGTTTTAGGGTAAGCATGTGAATGAAGGAGTGTATTCACTTTCCAGAAGAGTTCATTTCGCAAACTCTCGCACCGGTCCCAGTGACGAGAGAGTGTGTAAAATGAAGAGACGGCGACCCGTATTTCGCACTCAACTATCCAGGAATGTGCAGAAATACTCACCCAAGACTGTGTAGCCAGCATTTCTCTGCTTGGCTCCACGCGGGAAGCAGAGGCTCGACACCTCGAGCATTATCTCCTTATCCATTCTCGTGAGTGACTGTAATTATGATGCCAATTAGTAGATTTTCCTGAAAATTCGAAAAGAACACCCACCTGTAGAAGCGAATGTGTTGCGGCGGGCGGGAGGAATGCGGTGTAGAAGTCATTCGAGATGAACAGCTTTTTCGTCTTGTTCGATAGCATTTGAGTGATGATTTCAGCCCAGTCACCATCATAAACTCCTAGACAGTAATTCGCACCGCAGTCAATATCGGGCACTTCGCCCTGGGTTAGGTGCAGGCAGCTAACGAGAGAGGACAATTCGATCAGTCGAGACACTGAAATTGGGCAATTTCACCATCTTTAGTGCGGCTAAAAGTTCTACCGGGATCAGCCGTGGTATTGGCGGCTACAGAAAGAGTCAGCTTCTCAACCTTGCTCGTTTTTATGAGTTTTCGTAGATCGGCGCTGCAAAATGATTAACTATTTCAATCCAAACTATTTTGCGATTAATTTGATAGTTCAATAACTCACAATATTTCGTCTGATAGCATAGAGATACTGATCTCGAGTTCCTTGAATTGAAAATTGTCGAGAAGACGCATAAAGATTGGCCACTGAACATGAGGGACTTGGCACCACGTCAGCCTCACTTTCTTCGCTCGCCGTCCAATCAGTTCGAACGAACGCTGATGGATTGCTGCCAAACTGAATTTAAATGTTAAATTAAATGTATTTCTTAAATTAAAAATGCAAAAATAGAGGTATACGTACTCATTCGGGTCCGCTGGAGGAAGGATGCTGTGCCGAATGTTGAGCAACTGTTTGCGTTCCGGGTTGAAGTGGAGTTCAACCTTGGGAGAAAGGTGGAGTTCCAGTCTCTCGTGAGGTTGAACACATTGAAGTTTCTCGATAGGAACGCCGAGGGGAACTAAAATACGAGTCTTTTGAACCCGAGAAAGCACTAAAGATAATTCAAGATATGGCTCTCCTCATTTCGCACACTCTCTTGCCTCTCTGACCGGTGAGAGAGTGTGACAAATGAAGAGAGCGTGTCTTGCCAGGCCATCCCTAATTCAAACGTACTATCCACTACGAGCTCATCAACGAGGAAACAGGTGGGACAGTCCTTGGCATAGGCGATGACTTGCGATCGGAGCACCGATGATGTCTGCAGTACATCGATTATCTTGATCAGGTATGTTATCATTTCGTCCGACTGATCACTCATATAGTTACAAAAGACTTTCAAAGTAATGGCGTAAGAACGAAACAGATGATACTGGGTGACCTTCAGTATTTAGAAATAAGATCATTGTCTCTACTAATCAGAAGAACGTACCTGAGTTAGACTGCGGAGAGACTTAGGGCAGTGAATCAGAATCTTCTTGAGAAGCAAATCGTTCTTTGTTATGTCCAGCAGTGTCTTGGGGGCTGGCACGGCTTCCTCAGGCTCCTCAGAGAATCTTCCCCATCTTAAAGAGGAGTTGATTGTTCGATTTCAAACCATGAAGGTCAAGTTGTTTTCAAAGGTCTCACATGTAGCGAAGGATCAGCATGGGAAGGAAAAGGTAGATGATGGTCCAATATAACTCATTGGCAGATTGCGGGCAGTCCATCTGAATGATTATTCAAGAATGAACCTAATGAGCTCCGTCAATCGGATTGAGAGGGCGACAGTAAGCTGAATTCATGGAAAGAAGCGTCACGGAGCGAAAGGTATGAAATGAACTACTCGGTAGTATCCGGACAATGAAATGAAGCTAAGGCGATAGATACCATCTAGTAACTCGCAGGACACGAAAGCTTCTCGTCTCAAGTACCCATGGGAAAAGTGCTGACACCAGCGTGTTTGTGAGTGAGAATGAATGTGTCAGCGATTCTGATAAAGATAAGGACGAGAGAAAGTGACACGGCGAACAAATTATCACATTGGGAATTGGTGGGCAAAGGGACAGAGACCAATAATGAGTGATGCTAAATGCCTCACACTTGTGAAGGAACCGAGTAAAGGAGAAGGAACCCCGCGTCCCTGAACTAGCGATTGCGAGAGAAGATATTGAGAGAAGGGAGAGAAGGGAGAGAGAAAAGCCTACCTGCAAAAAACGGCGGCTCACCCGCTCTCTGTTACCTATCAACTCTTCTCTAGATTGGCCTACTTTTGGGCTAATTTCCGAATGGTTCTGCACTTATCTTTTTGGCTTGTATCAGTGCATTAGAGATTGAATGCAGACAACGGTAGCAAGCGCTAAGCCCGTCACGAGGGAGCGATAGGTAGACAGGAGGAAAGGGGATAGAGGGAAAGGATGCAAAAAGCGACCACACTCACTGTCTCTAACCCTCTCAACTCTTCCCTCTCTCTCCTGTCGAATATACTTCAAGGGCGAGGGTTAGAGAGAACGCTGGGCAAACACGGCGGACCACCCATCAACGTTCGAACTTGTGGAGGGCATCGCTTTGTCTGTATTATCTATGCTGTAGAGAATCAAGACCACGCTCATTTGTATCAAACTCCTTCTAGCCCTTTCTTCAACGTTTCTTGCTTTATCATAATCCCTCCACTCTAATTTACTAAAGTCGCGCATAGGTTTGTTCTCAGTCCAAACAAGATCGTGCTATCGGCGAATAAATCGTGATGAGATGAAGTGATTATTGGTTTGCCGGTCCCGTGAGACACTTGAGACTATCCCCTGATTGTCGCTTTTTCAAGCATGTCTGCTATCCAATTAGCACGGTGAATAACAACTCTGCCTGATTGACAGCAAAAACATTTCGAAATGTTAGGGTAAACAGTGAAATTTTTCAAGACTATATTTATGCACGTGCCTCAAGATGTCTAGTCAGACTTGTGAAAAAGTCCCGAAGGAGTCCCGAGAAGTTTTTCCAGAATCTGTCTGACAAACATCAGTGCATCAGAGATCGAATTCCGACTGAAAGCAACCGGGAAACGTCGACGTCCGTACCCTGTCACGGGAGGATTATAGATACGGAGAAGGGAAATTGAGAGACAGCCAGCAAAAGAGCCTCGCGCATCGTTTCCATGGGAAATTGGTGTATAGTCGACCATGGATTGGACTTTGAAATGAGTGAATTGTTAATCAACATTGAAAAGAGTGTGATGAAATGAAAAGATGATGACAGTTTATCACAGAATCTATAAATTCAAATACGAATTACTGAAACAATAGATAGCATCTCAGCTCAAGGAAAAATCCGACGAACAAAAGGGCATCGGGACAGTCGATGAAACAGAAGAAATAGGCGAATGGGCACGATTAGAAGGGACAAAATTCATTTCGACGCGAAGCATGGCCAATGATGAATTCATTCGAGTGGGGAGTCACTGAAACTATTCGATTTTAAATTTCATTGGAGGGGGAGGTTGCTCACCCAGAACGGCATAGCCGTTCCTCTTCAAATTGCGCTCATTTACGAAAGCAGAGCAGGTGGCGTTGAACACTATCTCCTTCTCGCTCAGGACCAGATTCTAAAATGGACATTGAGCTTTAAAATGCTTTATGCAAATCACCTCAATCAATTTTTCCGCCGTAGCGAGAGGTAGGTAGTCCGTGAAGACTTTGTTATCTATGAAGAGCTTGTCCAGGGTCTTTCTGGGAGAGAGCATTTCTATTATCACAGTCGACCAGTCTCTATCTTCTGCTCCGATGAGGAAATTCCGATTGGTCGGATTTCTTTCGGGCCAGTACTGGACGATTCTCAGAGAGCGAACGATTGATGCAAGTTCGTAGAGCGTGCCAACTGAACCGAGATTGGGTTGCACTCACGAGTTGAGTTCGAATACGGATAATCGTCTCATCATTTCTTGCACTCTCTCACCGGTCAGAGAAGCGAGAGAGTGTGCGAAATGAAGAGACAATTACCCGTATTTCGAACTCTTTTTCCGAGCCAGTGTAGTTACCTGTCTGATGAATGCGAACCATTTGAAGGGATAGTGTATTTATTCCGTGATCTCGGACAAAGGGGACGAAATCGACTCTGAAATTGCGAATTGGCTGTGTCTGAGACGTAACCGACTTACTCTGTGCTCGATTGGGCATCCACTAGCTCCAGGTCAACGAACTGGATTAATCCAAGGTGCTCCACGAGGAAATTCCACCTCTCCTTATCAAAGCAGCGATCAATGCAAACTCGGCCGATTTTCTCTCCCAGGCATTCAAAGATGTATCTAGAGGTGTCTTCATCGTCCATGTTCAACAGTACCTTGTATGTCTGGAATGCGTTATCTGATTTCTCCGTTATCGTTATCATTAGAAGCACTCACGCTGTAAGTGTCCATGTCGAGTTGGAAAATCTGGCTGAATTCGAGGTGCGACGGGCAAAGATCTTTCATGCGCAACTGGAACTCTTTGTAGTTGTCTTCAGTGTCGACCTCAACTTGGATCTCTTTCGGACTCATTCCTGTAATAAAATAAGATGGAATCGACGAAAAGTGGTGCCTGACCATACCGGTGAACCTGACGTTCAGATCAGACCTAATCTCGATGTTGGAATCATCAGTTCTGCAAAGTAGCATTGAAATAATCCGTAAAATATCTGCATAAGTACCTGGTCGTGCTCTCAATTCCAAACAAATCCCATAGAACAAATCTGATGAACCGATAGAAGCCGTAGATTTCAGCAAAAACAATGATCAGGGAGATGGTGTCGATCATTCGATCATCCATGATCAAACTCTGGAATCGGATGATTAGTTAAACAACAGAAAACAACAATCGTAAAAGTAGTACTGAGGCATCGACCTCTCGCGTGAGCGCTGTGGAAATTTTCTAGATTCAGGCGAAAACATAGAGTATATCACGAAAGAAGCGCTCCGTCTGCTTCTTTCGCGAGAAAGTGCTGACACAAGCTTGTTTGTGACTAAAGGTGACTCTTCGGACGTCAGATACGCTGATAACGGAGATAAGAAGACGAATCACTGCGCTGTGAAGTTTAGAGCAGGCGGAATTTGCTCAATAATGCGTGACGGTTGAATAGTACTGCGAATATCATGGTGTTTAGATGCTAATTTTCAACCAGAACTCCAACAGTGAAAAGGGCATGAAAGCGGAATGAAACGTCAACGGTGTAGCCATGAAGGGGAGAATAGAGAAATGTAGAAAGCGCAGTTTCCACGTTAGTCCTCGAGAGTGAGAGATAGAGAGCGAGGTCGAAGCGGGAGGGGAAGAGAAGGGAAAGCATGCAAAAAAACGGAGCGGCAAACACACTCGCTCTCCTCTCGATTCCACTAATCGGGAAACGGAAAAGTTTGGAGGAAAAGTGTTGATTTTGCGCGAAGGTCAGGAGTACAGAGAGAACTGTTTCTTGTGCGAATTGGAATCGTGAACGCAGAGAACCTGAAACGTCAGCTTACTCGATCTCTGTCTCTGTCGCTCTGAGGAGAATCACAAACATTTGCCTGATTGATACTAGCTCATCCGAGTCTAAAGGTCGAGGTCAAAACTTCAGGTGCGGCATGGAGTGAGATTATAACATCGTAAAGAGGGAAATTGACAGTCAGACGGCAAAAAAAACTCACTCATCGTATCAATGGGAAATTGGTGCGTAGCCGACCATGGATTCAACTTTGGAAGTGGAATAGAGCTTGTTTTCGGGAAATTAACACATGAGCTTTTTGAGGCTTTATTGGATAGAGTAGTGATATTCTGTTGAAGAATCGAAGTATTTCTTCATTGATCAATACTGTACTCAAAATCCTCTTCTTTGAGCGAGGAATGGAACACTCGCAATGCACTGTGGGGATGAGAAGAGGGCGTGGCTGGAATTTGATGAATCCTAAGATCGAATTCGGCGGTAAATCGAACCTTTTACAGTGTAATTCTCGGTTTGGTAGTACTTTCCGACCGGATAGCAATAACACGAGATATGCGCCAAAATTTTCTTATCTTTCATCTTTGTAAGTTTCTAAAATGTACAATCATGCACGGGAACGTATTGAAATACCCACCTCTTGGAGAGCGACTGCGGAATCATAGTGAAGGAACCTGTGGACGGAATTGATCAGGTACAATTCTTCGAGTCTTCCGGTAAACATTTTGACAATAATGGACGACCAATCATAATCGTAGAGTCGAAGAAAGGAGTTGATATGAACTGGCATCTCAAGCCATCGCCTTCCCTCATTGAAATATGTTAAACGCAAGACCCGCACCAGAGTTGAAAGTTCCAGCAAGCGTCCAACTGAGAAACACTGTTGTTTTATAGCCGAATAAAACACACTGAAAAACACTACCCGGATCTGAAGTGGCAAAGGCATCCGTGATAATGTGTAGTTTGCTAATCTGGTGGAATTTGATGATTTCGAGAAGGTGAGAACTGTAAAGTACATTTTAAAAATAGAATTGACTAAGTACTTACAATATCTCATTATTGATTCTACTGATTGTAATTTCGAGTTGATTGAATTTGAAGCCTTTCGTGTAATTGTCGAATATTCTCAATTGTTCCGCCGGAGTCTCGCATTGGGTTATGACCACCTTTCCGATATGTTCACCAACAATATCCATAACATCTTGCAACGGTTTCACGCCTCTGAAATGATCAGTTTTAAAAAATCCTTCAAAATAGGTCGCACTCTCTTGGAGGTTCAACCACTTTTTCGACATCTATTGGATTCGAAAAGATAAGTTGTCGAACAAAATTCATTGAATCGGGATAAATGAATTTTCGACGCAAGTTGAGCAGACAATTCGATTTTGCTTTATGTTTTAGACGAAGTAGATAATTACTTTTCATCGGTTTAACTGAAAAACAAGTGTTTATTAATGCATCGCTGATTTTCTATTAAACCAACTAACTTATGAATATGAGTGCTTTGAGGAATGCAACTTTCGGCTTCCGGCGAACATATCGTTCAACTTTTGCTTTGACTTTCGGTGATAACTGAGAGGATAAAGCGTTCTGGAAGTTCAAACGTATACTTACAAATATGAGTTCGTCAGTGGACTCGGGACTTTGGTCTAGAAGCATAGAAAATAACTCGTCAGGCACAGTGTCCAACGCTGACGTCGCGTTGTTGAACGCTTGATTTTCTCTGAAAGTTGCGTTGTTCATTAAACATATTAAACTTGCATTTAAAGTTGATCAGAAATAACACAAATTCAAACCGGTGCGTGTAGATACAGAAAAGTAGACCAAAGAGAGAAGAGAGGATGACAATATACTCGAAGAGCGTGAAAGGCCAGAATGGCCAGAAGAAGACTGATGTCCATAACCAGCCCACCCACGTGTCCATTCTGGAATTTCTTGTTGTCAAGACATCGAACATAGCTTCACAGAAATATCTAAGGCTATCATCACTGTGTTCAGTAGGCACAATGATTAGAAGAATACTACCCCTGATAAAGTTGTGATGCTGTAAACATTGGTACCTGGCTGCTTCAATAAAAAGGTTGATTAGCACCCAGAAGAGGAATAATATCAGAAAAACAAAACTTGCTGCGACCTCCTCATGCATAGCGAAATACTGCAATAAGATAATTAATGAGACAATGAAGCTACAAAAACGCAACAAAATCAAACAATAATAGCTAGGCAATCGAGTGTTGTAAATAATATGATTGAGTCAGATAAAGTCATTCACTTGATGAGAGAAAAGTACGAGAAAAGATGATAGCATCGAGTGTTTCTTGGATAAAAAGACGGCCTACTCATTTCTCAGGACGAAAAAGAGCTTATTTGTGTGAACGACACACTGAGACGTCAGAGAGACTGATAAGGAGGAAACGCTTCGAATATGATAAGGTGATAGAGTGAAATCAATGAGTTAGGGACACTTTTCATGGAAAAATACAATTCGAAACAGTATACGAAAAAGTAAAATCAAACAGAGTACTGATTGCGGGATGAAACGTCAACGTTATAGCCATGAAGGGTAGAAAAGAGAAGGGTAGAGATTCCACGTGAGTGAGAGAGAGCAAGGTCGGAGAAGGGAGGGGATGAGAAAGAGAAGGGAGAGCCTGCAAAAAAAACAGAGCCGCACACACTAACTCTCGCTTCCATTTCGAGCGAGGGGAGAGTTTAGTGGGAGAACGGATACGACTTTGAAATCAATTACGTTGTCTAACTCCAACACACGTTATGATGAACAATTAGATGTGCCAAAAAAGATTGTGCCTCTCTGAGTCCTCTCAATTTTGATCCTTTTCAGGAACATGATTCGTTTCTTCTTTATCTGTGCTATCATCACCATTATCTCCTGCAATCCGATTTCGTTTACCGATAAGGAGAAGGTTCTTCTCGAATACACTGCTACAAGAACAAACAGGACATTGGACATCGCCTATGGCAAATCGATGATGGATGACTACTCCAAGAAGATGGGCTATGGCTTATCCGGTGATGAATACTTCCGCATCTGCTCAGGTGATTCAATTAATCATTTTATCAATAATCAAATGCATTTTTCCAGACAAAGGTAGCTTCATTTTCACCGAACGCGAAAAGGAGATCATTTCCAAAAACAGTGATAAACGACTCAAGTTCAATTCTTCTAACGAGGTGAGAAATTGAACTATTCCTTTGTCATTCCTAATCGGAATCACTATTTCCAGGTGATGAAAGTGTACGAGAAAGAACTTCCTGAGCTTTTCGCAGTATTCAATGAGCGTCTCTCGTTCATCAAGAGCAATCTGCACAAGATTGATGCTAAGAGACAGCAATTCCTAATTTCGGTAATTCATACACTTTGAAATTGTAATCGAGAAAATATTTCAAGGCTGAGAAAATTTTTACCGACCTGCTGAACAAAGAATCGCGCGGAGAGTACGACGGTGATGATTTTACTGCCGAGCAGCGCGCGTTCTACCGTGGACTAGACAGGAAAGAAAGCTACGACAAGGTTAGGGAACAAGGTCGGATGAGAGCATTCGGATGATAACCTACTGGATGAGCATATTCCATCAATTACATAAAAGTTGTTCTCTCGCCCTCATTAGGTGCTCATCCAGTAGGCTATCATCCGAATGTTTTCAACCGGCCTAGGTTAGGAGTGATCGCGAAATTCTGGCTGAATTGGATGTGATTTCAGATTGTTTCTGAGTACAGCAGCCTTCCTCAAGCAACGAAGAACACCCTTGAACGCACGATTTGCTTCATGTTTTCGTATGGTTACGTATATCTGCGTTACTTGTGGTAATGGAGAGAGAAATTCCGATTATGTGAAAGTTAAAACGACATAGTAAAGTGCATTTATGATATTCACAGTCAAGTCAATAAGAGCAGGACAGTGGGGCATGGGCCTAGCGCACCTATTGACGGTTGATTACTAGATGCTCTTTTTAACCTACAATTGCCTACTACTGTCAATTTCGAAAAAATTCTATCTACTCGAAAATGAACATAGATTACAGGGAGAGGAATAAACAATCGAATGGCAATACTGGATACAGAGCTGCGTGAACGACTAAGACAATGATAGGATGAGAGATGGGAGTGGGAATGTGAAGGGTTGGAGAGCGAGATCGGCCTACTGCTCTTCCCTCCTGTACACGAGCACATAGCCGTCCTTGGTCGCCTTCCCGAGCACCTGCAAGCAACTGTACTTGTCTTGTTCACAGGAAGAGTGTCTAGTCTACCACCAATCATGCGCTTGGAAATTTTGTATTGTGAATGAGTGAAACTCATCCATTCTTCCTGGGAACTGCTACGATCGATAATCGGATGGATACAGTACCTGCTCGATGGTTGTCTCCCGCACCCTCTTGCTGTCGTCCGTGTGCAGCCAACGAGCGTCTCCATCCACGTTCACCGAAACATCCGCCAGGTAGTGGCCTGAGCGTGGAGAGATATTGAATCGGGAACGTTGATCTTTGATCTTTAGAATCGGTCACTGAGCAGGTCAGGCAGTTGCGGCAATTCATCACCGAGATCAAAGATCACGCATTTCCAATGATGAGCCAAGTTGACCAACCTACTGCATTACGGTATCATGAGCACGGTAGTCATTCCTACATATATGTATCGAATATAGCGAACTAACCATCGTCCATATCCTCTCCTACGTGTCGAATCGCCGCGACCAGTACGTATCGCGTCTTCGTTCCGTCCACCTTCAATTGAATTTGTACAATAAACAAAACATTTGGCTATTCGAATATGTTTCACCATACAACACCCTTCGTTTTCTCCTTCAGAAAATGGGAGATTGGCGCGGTATTCGCAGATCACAGATCATGAATTCCGTCTCATCTATCAGTTATCTCCAACCTCTCCAGCTGCCTCCCCTCGTGCCATCCGGTCGATTCCATCTCCAGACGATTGCATCATCAACTCGAGGCACGCGGTCACATCAACTGCACTCGTCAGCTTCACTCCTGACTCGGCTCCTGCGAAATCGTCAATCAAATTGAGCAATTACTCTACCTACCGGTTTGTAATTAAGGGGAAGGAGTGCTCACCATAGGTGAACGTGAACCTCTTCAGTTGCACGAGCAAGTATCTGAAAGCGCATTGATGTGAACAACTGAAGCAAAGACAAGTTCGAGTTGAACCACGCCTGACATTTGCCAGGACACTCTCTCACCCCGCAGAACTTGAAAACTGCTTGGTGACCGTCGTGAGCCCGACCTGCTCGCACTTTCCGCACTTGTAATCGCGCTGGCTACAAAGGTCAAAGATCAACGACTTGCACCTACAGTAATCAATCAATACGCAGTAATCTTCGACCAATCGTTATGAAGTAATCTTTGATAGGTGCATAATTGGTAAACAAGTATCAAAGATCACTCACGGAGCCTCCTTGTGTTCCGCGTCCAGAAGCGATTGGATCGACGAATGAGTGCTAAAATAAATTCCATGAATCGATACTTCTCCCGTCACTGTTTTGGAGACCGCGAACTTTGATCTCTATTCTTTCTCTCTCTATCGTGCATTGTTTCTCACAGCATTTAACTTGGGAAAGACACGGCATCGATAAAAGATCAAAGATCAAATATCAGCGAAGTAGACCTGTAGTAATCAGCCTACAAAATAGGCTTTCACTTTTACTAGAAACGTATTTCTCATTCAGATGGAGTCTACTTCAATTGGGTCTATCGCACCTCATCTCAGTCTCCTCTTGAGGAATAGCCAGTTGAAGAGAGGTCCCGACTTCCGGCGTCTCCGTCTCATGACCACACACGCACTTCTTCCTGCGAAAAAAGCGTTCGATCGCCAACTGATTTGTGCTCTCTACCGTACTCCTACAGTACCCAACTGATGTAGAAGTAGCTCGATCGCCAACTGATGTGTCCTCTACCGTACTCCTACAGTACTCAACTGATGTAGAAGTCGCTCGATCACCAACTGATTTGTGCCCTCTACCGTACTCCTACAGTACCCAACGGATGAAGGAATCGCTCGATCGCCAACTGATGTGTGGCCTCTACCGTACTCCTACAGTACCTAATAGATGAAGAATTCGCTCGATCGCCTACCATACTACTACAGTACCTGGAGATGATGACGTATCGAAAGTGAACGAGCACGTCGGTCGCATAGCCCTCCGCGATCGCCTTCAGTACCGTACTCATGCACTCCGCGGCGTCCTGCAACATCGATACAGTAACCCGCACGAAACAGACGAAGCTACCGTACTCTCTGTGCTACAGTAACCCTTCGCGCGAACCTGGCTGGTCTTGAGCGGCCCGAGGTTGGCGTTCGCCGTGAAGAGGAGCTCCCGAACGCGCGCCAGCACCTCAGTGGACGGTTCTTCACGAAAGCCGTAGTCCCCTGCGACGGCCCGCAGCAGCAGAGTGAGGCCCCTCAAGAGAAGTGCTATTGTGGGCTAGTCGTGTACAGAGACCAAAGATCACATGCGAATAGGAAACACTGATCTGCCTAAAATACGGGAAGTTTGTGTCGTGTGAAAACAACTCTTGCCAGGCGCAACACTGTACATCACTCCTCCGTTCGTTGTTATTGATCGAGAGAGACAGCGATCAATGCTTGGATATTTACTTGGAGAGGGGGTTAGAGGGCCACATCTGCCTGAGCAGGTCCATCAGTGGAGGCAGGACCGCGATCGTCTGAAATCGAGATGATTCAGTCTCATTCCCTGTTCGACTCCTGGAGACCTACGGCCAACTTGAGAAGTTATTAGCGAAACTGCTCGCACACTCTCATCATCAACATTGAACGATTCGAGATAATGAAGGGGAATGATTTCTACCTGAATCACAACATTGAGAAAGCAACTCTTCCCGACGTTCCCGAGTCTGCAAAAGGCGGTTGAAGATGGAAGAATCACTTGTTATCGTAATTATCACATCACTCCTGCCTCCCAAAACCCAAACACCGATCGGAGATTTGTTTTGTTCATTCATTCGAATCATTATGCCCTCATTTTCTCATTCCGAGCCGTTTCTATGATCGGATAGGCTTAGTGCTTCTTCCACTCACCTCTTGTTCCTCCACCGATCGATCTCCTTCTTCTTCTCGATCACTGCTTGTCTCTCCCTCCTCTCTTCCATCTTCTCCTCCCGCGCGTGCAATTTGTTGTTCTGAAAAGACTGCTCTTTGATCTTTCACCTCTCTTCTTTGGTCTTTGATCTTTGATCTTCGATCCGTTCATTCCCCTCACTCACCGCCCGATTGAGCCGACCGGTCGCGTTGAAGGCCACGCTCTCGACCGCCTCCACAGCCCTCTTGGCTGCCTCGACCACTTTGGCGCTCGCGGAACCGTCCTCGTCGCACGCACTCGCCACCTCCTTGCACGCCAGCCATGCGAGGATGGCCTCGTTGGTCGACTCGACCAGTCTGCAACGAGCGAATAGAAACGGACGATGACGTCACGTACCGCGGATCGAGGTCCGGGTGGAAATCGGCGTCGAGCGAC
>LS522179.1:207342-237023 GCA_900490845.1 Pristionchus japonicus
CCCCCCCCATTCTCACTAGTCCGCGTATTCGTCATCGTCGTCCTCTTCCTCGTCGATGACCTCTTCTCCATCCTCACTTTCCATCTCAAAAGCAGACTCTACCGTATTCACTACCGTATCGAGCACTCGATTACGGTATGCATCGATTGACTACCGTACCTGATCAGGCCCTGTCACTGGCCCGTCTCCCTCGCCGGTCGTTCCCACTTCAGCCATGACCAGCTCACTTTCCTCACCGCATTCCTGAGAGTTTTGATCTTTGATCTTTGCACGCTAAGGTGATCCTGAACCCGCTACCGTAACTTCGCACAGTGTCAAAGATGAGCGGTGCCTAGTAGGCACCGCTCATCTTAGGCACTGCCTACCAGCTCGTTGGGGTCGACGTGACCTGACAGCGCGTTGAGAGCTGCCCGTTGTCTCAGCGCGAGTTGTCTTCGCTCGCTCTCGCTGGCCGTCAGCTGGTCCCGGAGATCCAGGATCGTGCGCTCCTTCAAATAAGAGAACAGGTACAATATCCAAGGCATGACAAGCATTAATGCACCAAGAAGAGATTCATTGGCTATCAAAATCAATACATTATGATTATTCTAATTATTGAAATGGAAGGATCACAAATCAACATTCTAGAAAGCATCAAAGGCCAAAATTTCGAACAAAGATCAAAGATCAAGTTTCGCAGAAGATGCCTTACCCTTTGCGGACAGAGCGAGCAGACTTGGGAAACGGGCGCAATCTGCAATCGGTCACACCTTTTCGTCGTTCTTGCTCTCCCCATTTCGCCTGCTCTCTCGCAGGGAGCGAGAAAGCGTGCGAAACGAGGAGAGCAATCTCGCTCACCACTACCTCGTCTCTCTCCGACTGGACCGTCATGTGCTCACAAGCGTCGTCCAGAGACGTGTGCCCCACGAGCGTTCCGGTCCCTCCGCCCACACTCACTGCAATGGAGTAGGAGAGATTAAAGATCATCGTTGCATTCCGCCCTCGTTCTATCTCATTTGTCACTTACCATCATCAGTTGAGTGTGCTCCTCCTCCTTCCTCTTGCATCGAACCAGTCGAGTGGCGAGAGCTCATTGGGGAATGCACGCCTTCAAAGAATACGAATAGGAGAGATCAAAGATCACTCACTTACCTGACAGAACTCCGACCAAGGCTACATCCGTCGCTGAATCCGATGAGCGCGTGGAGAGTGACGAGTGAGTCCCGCCAGAGGCGGAAGGCGAGGCACTCGGCGACTGTTGCTGCAGCTGCTGCATCGGTGGCTGCAAGTATGTGAGTCGGACATGAATGGAACGTCCCTTCTTCTATTCTGCCTCATAAGCGCCTTCTATCGAGAATGGTGAGCGAATGATATCGGTCAATTAGCATAGATCAAAGATCGTTCATCGCCTAACCGGAATCGGCTCGAGGCTGTAGATGGGACCAAGGTTGTTGACGTAGCAGGTTCGCAGCTTTCGATGGGCCATCCATCTTGTGCCGTTGGAGGATCCACTCACGTGTCCGCACGATCCGCACCGGAGCTGGAGGTTTCGCTGCAATATTGCAACTTGAACCAGTGAGAACGGCACTAGGTCGGATGAGAAGCGATAACCTACTGGATAAGCACCTAATGAGTGCAAGAGAACAACTGTTATGCAATAGAAGGAAAATGCAAATGGTTCTCATCCAGTACGTTAGCATCCGAATGTTCTCATCCGACCTAGTGCCGTGCGAACAAAGAGGCAAATAAACATGTGGGAAATCGCGCAATGTGAGATTTTAGAAAGGTACAATATCATCACTGACCCGTTCGAATGTAGTTTTGTGGGGAGGTGCCCTGAGGTGTCTTTGCAGTGAACTTGGAACCATTAATCGACGGACCTGAATGCGGTAGTCGAGGAATCGTGCAAGCTCGCTTCCTATCCTGTTCCCAGTTCCTATCCCAAATACGCCGTAATCGTTCCAACTACCGCAATCGGGCAATTGTACTCATTTGCTCACCTTGCAGCCGGGCACGGGGCATTGGATGGTCGCCCGCTCTCTCGCCTTCGCCTGAAATGGTTGGTGATGGTTGATGATTTTGTGGTCTCTTCATTGGGCACACTCTCTAGCCACTTCGATGGACGTCATCGATGACACACTTCAACACAGTAGCGGGCTTGTCCGCAAATTAAGGACCGAACCTCTCGCTTCCTCTTCTTTATCTGGCGGGTCTTCGGTGGGCTCTTCGTCTTCCTCTTTCGAGGCATCGACCGAATCCCACGAGAGGGCGAAGCAGAAGTGTTCTGAGTGGCCTGAAAGCGAACAAGTTGGATCAGAAGGGGATCTGGGATCTACCGAGAGACTAGCATCCTCCTCGCTCCCTCCCATCGCATCCTCATTATCGTCACCCGAACTGCTATAGAGGACAGGCGTCTTCTCGCCTTCTGAGTCATCCATCTGAAGGGAAAAGTCAGATCCGCCACTGTTAAGAGCACATTTGAGCCAAAAATTAATGTCAAACCTCTGAATACAAGCTGGTCGAAGCGAGTAGAAGAAGTGAGGACGTGAAGAAATTGACGAGCGACCTGTCAAGAGACAGTGGGAAGGTCGAAATGAAAGAATAACTGGTCTATTAATTGCGCCGCTAAGTCGAGAAACGCACGAACGCAAACACTTTTGATGCTCCGGCATCGGGTCAGAGGCGATTTTTCACTGGGCGGCTTGGTTTTTCGCTCCCTCTCAATCTTCATTCCCCATTGTATCGGGTCGTATCGTTTCGCACCATCATTCAAACGTGGAGCCATGATAAGTGGCTTGCATTTTTTCTGTTCTTGTTTTCGTTGTTTCCCTAATCGTGCTAGCCCATTCCTTATCGAATCATATAAAAGGGAAGCATTTTTTCTTACGTAGTACTCTGTTTTGACGAACAGTACTACATTTCAGTGTGTCCTAACAGATTCAAACACAGCTATCAGTCAACCGACTATAAGTTTGTTTATATTTCAATGTTAGAACACGCGAAATAATGTGAGTTTATTATTAATTTCGAAGAACTCAAATTAGTCATGATCGAACGAAGAACAGAAGCTATTCTGAATGATCGAATAATAGAGCTTTCTAAGCATGCTGTGATGAATGAATGGGAACTATCTAGAAGCATTCTTCTAGCAGAAAGGTCCTATACATTGAAACTCTCGACGGCGAGACATGTGTCCGATTAGCAGATTCAGTTCGGAGAATTTAGAGAGGGCGGGTATAGCTGCAAAGAGTACAACTTAATTAAAGTAATTAAACTCTCGTCAAATCTTTGGCTAAACAACGCAGATTTCATCAGTAATTTCAACAAGATGGCGAGTTTTTGTGAAAATTAATTGCGAGAATTGTACCTGATACAAGGTAGTCGTTTGTCATGTATCTGAGACCATTGACAGCATAGGCATTGCAAGAAACAGAGAAGACAACCTTCTTATCCAGCAAAGGCAGAGTCTGCGTTTCGAGAAATAACTATGGATATTCGGAACAAGCCCTCACCTCTCGTAGCTTGTCGGCTCCCTCCAAGGGCAAATACGGCATGAATTTCTCGTTCCAGATGTACAGTTTGTCGAGTTTCAGGGACAGCATGTTTATGAAAACCGAAGCCCAATCAACATCTTCAGCGCCTAGGAAATAGTTTCTACAGTGGAAGTTCGTTTCTGGAGATATCTGAAGAATGCGAAGGGAGCGAACGTGTGTAGCGATGTCGAGAAGGAATGGAACTGCAAAGGCTCTGATTGAGCATTGCAACTAAATGTCATTCGGCGCTTGTGCTGTTGGGGGTCTCCCATATTCCTCCTCTCCCTCCATCACATTTCCTCTCCTCTTGGGAGGGGAGAGGGGGATAAGGTAGACCTCCCAACAGCACAAGCGCCTGTCTGTCATACCTGGATCAGAATCGATAATGTCCACAATCTCTAGTTCGAGTACCTCCACTTTGTGAGTTCTTATCGTGTTGATAAGGGCTCTCCTGAAAGAGAAATTAAGTCGCAATTAGTGGCGGTAAGACTTTTCGGCCAAACTCGAAAAATACTAATTCGAACTAGGACATTTCGCACAGTTCAAATCGAAAAATCTAATTTGAAAAATCCATTCCGAAAACGGACATTTCGCACAATTCGTTTCGGAATATCAATTTTGCATTTTTTGGAAACCTCAGTATTTTGCATTTACCAATTCAGCAGTACAGTATCAGCATTATGTGAAATGCATTGTGCGAAATGTCCTCTTTCGAGAATGGTTATTCAAAACAGTGTCATGTCAAATGAATTGTGCGAAATGTCCTTTTTCGAAAATCATTTCCTCGAACGGTATTTTTCCATTTCGTTTTGTCGAAATGTCATACCACCCAATTAGTCTTGGAATATCATTCGAATACTTTAAAATGACAAACGCCCTATACGTTTCGCACGCGCTCTAACCCCCCTTTCCCATTCAAAGTCTTCGACTCGGTCCCCAGGAAAAAACTCACATTGTTTCCGCACTGATAGTGGACTTGAAAGAGTATGCATAGAGATGCTTGAATTGAAGATATTCCAAGTGTTCAGTAAGGAAAGTCCATCGAATCGGATCGAACACTGTTTTCAGGAACACTATGCATATCGGCCCTCTGAGACACTGGAACAGATACTCCGACGTATTCGCATCGTTAGTATTGAGTGTGAACGTGTATTGCTGAAACAAAGTAACCAGGAATGCATGAATAGAAACAAACTAACAATGCCGCTTCTCATTAGTTCCCTTCGCTTCTTCAAGTTGGAATTCGATGGACGGAGGAGCGACAGGCGCAACTCGAAAAACTTTGTCATGTTGTAGTTAACATCAACTACTGCTTCTATCGCAGATGATAGGGTCGCGCCGCCTCAAATAATACCTTGTTTGAATTTGGTTTCGAATTTGGTAACAATCTTTTAGTCAAAAGTGAATGTGAACAGATTTATGAAATGGGCTTATGACTTACGATTGAATTCGACCGATTCGACAAGTGAATGGGAAGGCTGTAGAACATAATCGTCAACTAGATTCCGAAAGAAGGTCGATGTCCAAAATAAGTCGATCGGTATTCCAATAAAAGTTGCTGAACTAACCGCTCTGAGGTTGGACACTGATTCGGGCGTCCTCTTCAGGACTTCAATTATCATTTCTGGGGGCAGCTTTTGCAGTGGGAAAATGCCCTCCGGCTTCCATGGTCTCTCCCTTTCGCTTAACGATGGAAAATTGTCGAAGACTTTGTGATGGCATGTACCTGGGCTGCTTTGGGCCTTTGACATAATGGTAGATCATGCATGCGATCGTGAAGAGCACAATCACGTCGTAAATGGAGGCAGTTGTCACCTCCATACTGCAAGTAACAAGGTGGTTGTGAAAGAAAATCGAGGTAAGGGACAAGTCGGAAATTCGATCAGTGAAAATCCGAGAACCAGTATATGAAAACCTCTAATTCCGAGCACGCTGGAGAAAAGAGCTGACTCCAGCTTGTTTGCGAGTGAAAATGACCCTTTTCGACGGCTGATAACAGGGATTTGAAGGAGAAGTGATAAGGCGAAAAGGATCGCACTGAGAGGTTGAAAGCTGGCGGACTTTGGTCAATGATCTGCTGTTTGAGGAACGATGGCAATACGTTTGGATTTGATTTGGAAACTGTCCATGAATAACACAGGATGCACTAGCAATAGAAATCAACCAGCGAGATCAAGAAGATCATAATCCAAAATTTGCTGATTGGAAGCTAAACGGGGAGTAAATGAGAACACCCACGTCCCTGAGCGATGTGATTGAGAGAGAAGATCATTGAGAGAAGGAAGAGACGAATGGAGAAAAGCGTACCTGCAAAAAACGGTGGCACTCTCGATTTCTATCTCTATCGTCCTCTCAACTCTCTTCTCTCACTCTGTTCTCCCGTTCACTTCAAGGGCGAGGAGTTCACAAAGGAGATTCAGTAAACATTGCGGACCACCCATCAACGTTTGAACTTGTCGGAAAACGTTCACAATGTGCTGATGTTGGTGCATTTACGATGGAAAGAAACAAATGATGAACGGGAAGTTTATCACTGAATCACTTGTGAAAATTAAACCGACAATATTGTCACAAAAACTCTATCTGGAGGTTTGGAGTTGTCGATGGTTCAGGATAGAAGATTGCACATCAATCAAAGAAATGAAACTCCCGTCTGCGAGAGGAATGACCGATCACGAGCTGCTTTGAGTAAGCTGAAAATAAATGAATTCAAAATTGAAGGGGAGAGGGTAATCACCGTGCACTCTGTAGTTGTTTCTCTGGTGCAACCGATCATTAGGGAGAGCAGTGCAGGTGATATTCAAGACGATTGGCTTCTCACTCAACGTAATGTTCTGAAGGAACGATTTATTTTTTGAACTTCTGTATTCAGTAAACCGCAAAATACGAGTCGCCCTCTCTTCATTTTGCGCAATTTCTCATCCGTTGAGGCGAGAAAGTAAGGGAAATGAAGAGACGATTGCTCTTATTTCGCATCATCAGATCACCTCGAGAAGGTGGTCGGCAGTAGAGAGATTGAGGTAGTCCGTGAAGTCTTGGTTCGTTATGAATAACTTATCAAGAGCTTGAGTAGGAGACACCATCTGGATGATCACATCAGACCAGTCCACATTTTCTCCTCCGAGCAAATAGTTTATATTGGGCGGGTTTCTTTGGGGCCAACACTGATAAACGCGCAAGGATCGAACGAGGGAGGAAATTTCCATGAGCGTCGCAACTGAAAGAGCGTTGAATTAGATCCAGAAAAATGTGGACAACCTGGTCTGGAAATGCTGACAAGTTGCAGAAACAGAGTGTCAACTTGGTGTGCTTTGATGACAGACAGAATATCGTTTCTGAAGTTTCGAAATGATTGGGAATGATAAACTAGCGATTAAGACTCACGAAACATGCAGATAAGGCTCCATCAATTCCAGATGATGGAATTTGATTTCCTTCAGATGAGCAACAATGTGATTCCACCTCGTAGTATCGAAACATCGGTTAATGCAGATTTTTCCTATTTTCCCGCCCATGCATTCGAAGACGTATTGCGAAGTTCGGGCATCGTTAACGTCGATTATCGCAGTGTAGATCTGGAATGCATTATCGGATAATGTACGATAATTGGAATTAGGGTTGATGACCGATCAAGTGCCCGAGAACCGAACCAAAATCCTTCTATAAAGACTGAGTAGCTAGCGATTGAGGCCTCGTGTGACGGGTATACTTGATTTTGCTAATTCTTAATGAAATCACTCACCATTAGGGGCCCGTCCATTTCAGAGTGAATCCGTCGTCTCAAATTGCGATCCGATTGACAGAGAAGGGCCATACGGAGTTCAAACAGTTTGGAGTCCTCATCATTAAGTTCTATTGTCGCCTCGATTTCGCTCGGATTTGACTTCACTGTAATAAACATAATTAAATAATTATTTTGATTGTCTAGATTTGTCTGCATCGTCGAAAAATGATTGATGTGCCAACGTACCAGTGAACTTGACGTAATCGATTATGCTCGCAGAGCATACGTATTCGTTGACAAACGCATTGACTCTTCTGGACGTCTGAATCAAATTGACTGAATCGGTTATGCACATGAGAACCCACCATTCGAAGATTGTACATTGATTCATGCGCATAAGGCAAGAAATGTTCCATCAGCTCAGGAGGTAATAGTTCGAGAATAGGAAATGGCTTATCGTCTTGCTTTGGCTTCCGCTCTCTTTCGAGTTGTTCAGCCCTATAAAAGCATATAATGAAGCAAAGCTTGGAACAGCAGTTCGACTGTCTTTTGTGATTCGATTTTCGAAACTCCATGAACATTAGTACCTGGCCTTTCGCTTATCACGGATTGGTATGTAGACAAGAGCATAGAAAGCGAAGATTGTCCCAACAAGAAGAGTGAAAGCGACGGTGAAGGGGTGCATAGTCCAAGTTGAAAATCTGATAACTGAGCTTAATAATCAAAAGCATGATAATCGAACGTGTGAGATATGAAATTGAAGGTCATCTCAACAGCAAAAATGAACTCCATCAGTATTTTTGTCAAGAAAAGCTTGTTTGCGAGTGAAAATGACCCTTTTCGACGACTGATAAGAGGGATTAGCAACGAAGGAATCGTGATAAGGCGAAAAATGATCGCACTGAGAGGTTGAAAGCAGGCGGACTTTGGGCAATGATATTGGAAGTTTGAATGAAACGGGAATTCTATACACAGTGCTCTGTTATTGTTAGCGGTCCCTGAATGCAAAAGCTACTCAAAAGCAATCGATCAATGGCGGAATCAACGAGAAGAGAGAGAGGGAGAACACCCACGTCCCTGAACTAGCGATTGAGAGAGACGATCTGGGAGGGAGAGAGGAAGGGAGAAAAGCCTGCCTGCAAAAAACGGCGGCACACTCGATTTCTATCTCTATCGCCCTCTAAACTTTCCACGATCTCTCCTCTCGCTTTCACTTCGAATGAGAGAAGAGTTCAGGGGAGGGGGAAGAGGAGCAAACAGTTGACCAGTGATCGAAGTTTGAACTCTGATGTTGTCCGATGCTTCTAGGCTCCTCTGGATTTCCGTTGTGCATAAGTTCTCGAACTTTTCGTTGTCGACATTTGATACCGCTCGATACTTCCTCGATACAATGCCAGCTACGGAGGCCCACAGTTCGTTGTTCGACTCTTACACAAACGACGTCATATACAATATTCTTTATCATCTCACACAAAACAATGGAACAATGAAGCACTCGTTATTTGGTTGCACGCTAAGTATCGATTGATTGAGCAGAATCTACAGTAATCTACAGTACCGAAAGCGACGGGAATCAATGGAAAGAATCATTGGCATGCTAGGACTTACTCGTAGTTTGTTAGAGCTCGAGGCAAGGAAACTGATAAATACAAGATACAATATTAGATAAGGTAACTAGATCTGAGATCCTGCGCAGAGAGGTCGCGGCCGACTTCAGACCGTAATTTGCACGTAATCCCTCTGTTTTTCCTCGTTAGTCGGTGCGTCCATCTGCGCGAGAAGTGTCGCGAGTGGTTGGAAGGTGGGCGGACTGTGTCGGCGGTAGGAGGTGAACGAGGAGCTGGGCTGCAAAATCAGGGAGTTGCTAAACACAGTAAATCCTAGCTTAACAAGCTCACCAGTGCCACAGTATCCAGATAGTGCGGGTGTCTTGAGAGATTCAATGGGCCGGGAGTGAGAATCTCGCTGACCGGAGCGTAGATTAGGTCGTTTACGGCTCTGGAATTTTCTGATTTCAGTTCTGGTTGGTTATTCTGAAATTATAGTCAGTCTACAGTCTTATCGACTCTATTTTAGTTGCCTGGTCATTGGACCAGGCTATCGGCTTGGGAGCAGACAGCAGAAACAGAGGCGCATTATCTGGGGACTGCTGAAATGAGCTAAACATTCAACCAACCTGTCATCCTCCGTTTCCGGTTCTCTACTCCTGCTCATGTTCATTCGGTTTTGCAGTGCGGACGTGGGTAATGGGGCGACTCCTGAAATTATCACCATTAAAATACAATCAGTTCTACATCGAGTAATCTGAGTAATCGAATTTTCTGCTGTTCATTCAAGTGGAAGGACGAAAAGCATATTTTCCATTGTATTTATCATATTAGTGAAACAACTTACCAATAGACGCCAGATACTCCGTAATGGACGAATTGATGCTGCAGTTGTCCGGATCGATGCCCGAATCGGGTTGACTTCTATTGGATAGGAGATCGCGGACTGAGTGACGATTGGGGTCGATCGATCGGAGCTGGAAAGGCTTTTGTACTCGCCAATTGACTGATGATCCTAGCACGCATCTGGTCAACATTTGATGAAATTGATGGATACATAAGAACAATCGCTCACAGTGGGCGGCTGCATGGGAGGAGGGGCGAAGGTAGGCGAGTCCCTCTGAATATCCACACGATGGGATGAAGCGGCGTCGCGCTTGATCGAGTAGACCTGAGAGAGATCAAATATCACGTATCGATAGATTCGATTCTTAATCCATTATAATCGCTTTTGAGATAGCAGTTCAAGATTCGTTGATTTTTTTTGTTTTTGCATGAACCAGGACAGCCCGGGTTTGCACTGAGGAATTCGTCGCACTAATACGTATAAAAAGTATTTGAAACACATCCGAATCCTGTTTCAATTCAACTGAATTATTGATTCATTGATTGAAATAGAGATTCACATTTGTTTCTGGCTACACTACATAATACACACTGTACGCAAAAGAGAATGTCTTCTAGTTCAGTCCTCTTCGGAAATATAATGGTTATTTTCATACACCGGGGCATGCAGGCTTTGCACTGAGCAATTCGTCGCACTAACTCGTTTGAAAAGTCCATGAAACACATCCGATTTCAGTTCGAGCAAAAAACTAAATCGTCAAGGAAAAAAACAATATTTCTCATTTAGTGTAAATTTAGAGCGAGCAAATAACAGGCACTGAATTCACTACTCTGATCGGAGACATCAAAAGCTTTGCTTCTCTAACACTTACATGATCTCTGTGAAACATACCGTTTCCTCGGTTTCAAAAAAGTTAAAATTGCAAATTCAAAGAATCTAACCTGTTTCTTGCTAGCATCAATCAGATCCTTGGTTCTTCCCCTCACTCGCAGACAGACGCAGACGACTAACAGGATGAGAAGAGCGAAGAAAACGACGAGAGTCAAGCCGATGAGAAGGGTTGAAGTGCGGACCATCGAGTGGTGCGAGGAGGGACGAGTGGGGAGAGCGCCCATCTGATATTGGAATCAAATATCATCGAGCCTTTTCCTACAAAGCCGATAGCCCTTACAAAGCCCTCTCTGTACCCCAATAACAACATGCTTTTTACCGGAAGTCATTACGTCAATGCAAGATTCAATGCATGTCAAAAATCTCCTCGCAAGAGCTAGAACGAGTTGTAAAATGACTACGAAACTTCATCATCATCCAACCCCAATCAAAGGCATCAGAACGAGGGCGTCACATCGAGTGAGAAACTGTAAGAAGCTAAGAAATGTACCTCCAAGAACACGATAGTAGAAGCCTGCTGCAGTGGCCCACTGGAGGCGATGATTGTGATCTACAAATAATTGTTGTATTAATAATTTATTAATTAGTTAATTAATCATTTAATCTCACCTGCTCCAGTGTCCTATTCGCATCCTTCTCCAGTCGTCGTCTCAGCGTGATCTCTCCACTATCAGCGTCAACGTCGACCATCTGGCCCTGTTGAAGAAGATAAAAGTTAAAAATAAAAGTAATCTAGAGGGAATCGTCCGATCTAAAGATCAAATGTTTCATTGGAAGAAAACATAGGAAATCGTGATCTTGTGTGTTTCACGAGGCTCGTATGAAAGAATTGTTGGAAGTAATTCAGTGACTTTTGCTCATATTGTTTCAGAAAAATGCTAAAAAATCACTTTCGCAACTCGAAAATCGCGGAAGTAGTATTCACTTCCATATCGCATCATAGGCAGTCAAAAATACTTTCAAATACAACATTATAACAAAATGAAATGGGTTTTCACCTGCACTCGATTCCCTCCCACACTCGACAGGCGGTACTTGACGCGTCCGTCGCGGCCCTCGTCCGCGTCCGACGCGTGAACCGCTCCGATCGAGGAGCCGACCGACGCGTCCAGCGGGATCTGAAATCAATTGCGTCATGATCATACTCCAATTTGTAAGCTTCTATTCGAATTCTGAACCAATCATTTGGCTCATTCGAGTCATTTGTGTTAGCTGCCATTCAGTGTACAGACGACGAGACTGGGCAGACCAATTCGCATTCATACCATTTGAGGAAGAGTGCTAACCATGAAAGTGTAGGCGCTCTTGCTGAACACGGGGGCGAATTCGTCCACGGGTAGCACGTGCACGATCACGGAGGAGACGGCGGATCTGAAGTGAAGTGGTCTTTGATCTTTGATCTTTGATCTATGTCGCATCAAAATCTGTGCATCTCACAACTCTGATGTAGACACAATGCATAATTCAACAGTTGCAAAAACGTACAGGAATTGAAAGCGAAAAAATACACGGATGGTCACTTTAGAGAGAGCGTAGAATAAAGAAAAAATAGAAAAAGAGTTATCTTGGTCCCACCTCGAATGAGCGTCGGTCACCGACAGCGTGAAAGTGTACTGTTGTCGAGTCTCGTAGTCGAGGGGACTCGCCAGAGAGATGAGACCGTTCTGGAGTAGGAATTGAAGTCATGTGTGTTTCAAAAATAGGTAAAATGGAGAAATGTAGTGGACAATTATTAAAGCCGGATTTCCCAGGGAATAAAAATGACCAAATTTCTTTTACCGAAACTCATACCTGTGCATTGATCGTGAACTTCTCTCCGTCATTATCGTGCAGAGCGAAGGTCGGTCCATCCAATTTCACGCCCACTCGGGAGATGGGGCGAGATTTGAGGATGATCTGTAAAGGCTTCTTCCTTCAACAATTACTCCATCCGCTCCCCAGAAAATGCTTTTGTCAGATTCTATTCATCAAAGTCCAAAGCATCAAAACAATTATTTCGAAAGTGAGGCTCTATGATATGCAATCAATTTAATCCCCATCCTCATAGGGTTCAGAAGTCATGAAGAAGGAGAGGCAGAGAAGAAAACTCACCATTCCAACTTGAGGCATCTCTACGTCTCAATATCGTTCATTTCCTTATTTATGCTTGATTCAGAAGTTTCCAAAACGAGAAGGTGAAAATGAAAAACGCTCACCATTCCAACATGGGCGCTCTCGTGCACGAACACGTTGTAGACGGGGAGGGGGAAGAAGGGAGCGGCGCCGCGCCACGAGGAGGCCGTGACCTGGGAGTGGATTATTGATAATTAGGGTTCTCTTGTTGGAAAATTTTCCGGAATTCCAATAGCAAGAACAAAGGATTTTCCAATAAGAATTCGAGAATTTATTAGATTTTTTCCAATAGTTATTGGATTTCCAATAAGGAATAGGCGATCATTCCGAGAGGGAAACAAGGGGAGGCGGTCGGCCATTCCTTATTGGAAATCCAATAAGGAGTTGTTTTCCAATAAGAATCATTTTCCAATAAGAGGCCGCGCAGTTCTGGGTCGCTAATGGAAAAATGAGAGGGAGAGAGTCGATCTTCCAGTAGCGATTTTTTCCAATAAGAGAACCCTATTGATAATGTTAATTGATTATTGAATTATTGATCATTCAGTAAATTATCAGAAGGAGGCGGCAACCTGGCTTCAATTTCCGTCATCGAATAAATTTATCATCGCGAAAGATCATTGCTCATACTCAGGATCGTATGATTCAGAAATCGACTACGTTTCACAGGCAGTGCAAATTAGAGAATCGGAGAAGGGAATGTTGAGTGTGGGTTTGGTTTCCAGCAACAATAATACCCTTGAGCACTTTCTCACTAGGGATGTCCGAATTAAGAATGACTCTCCTCATTGTCCACACTCTCTAACCGATCGAGCAGTCGAGAGAGTGTGCGAAATGAGGAGAGTCATTCTTCATTCTGGCATCTCTATTTCTCACCTGCACGTGCACGGTCTGCATCGCCCGCCGGCTGGGTCGACCGCCGTCCTCAGCGACGATTACCTGGAATAAAATTCATTATTACGACGCTCCACGGGATTTCTCTCTCTCCCAATCTTCCCCTACGATTACGTGGAAGGGATCCAGCGTGAACATACTTCAAGCTATTCTACTCTAGTCTAACCTTTCCATAGTAGATTAGATTAGGTGCTTTTCTAGTGATGCTAAGAATATGATGGATCAGAATCAACGAACCATCTTCCACGAGAAGGGCGACGTGGATACATTATAATGAAAAGAACTATATTTTGATGATAAACTCAGTTGTGCAACATATTGCAGTAGATGAGATGTAATTTCTTGAAGAACTAGAAGTAAAAAAATAGAAATAAACAGACCATCTTCCACGAGAAGGGCGACGTGGACGATGACAGCAGTTGTGCATCGCTCCACTCGTTGAAAGCGAGAGCGCCTGGAGGATTAGGGATTTAGAAGGTTTTGTACCAAATTCCATGAATTTGTCACCCAAATACAGTCATTTCACTCTTCGCATACTCCTGCAGTATGCCCAGCCCTATCAATTTACATATCGGGGAATGTTCTGGAAGGATCAGGCGCGTTGCTTACGCGTTGCGGTTCACCGCTCAAGTCCTCCCAGCCAGGACCCATCCTCAGTTCAAATCGTGCGCTCGCGGCGAGCTGCCGCTCCGGTTTATTCTCCCTTGAGTCGTCCGCCCTCGGCGAGGCTCATTG
The DNA here is from genome assembly GCA_900490845.1 of Pristionchus japonicus. Taxonomy (NCBI): domain Eukaryota; kingdom Metazoa; phylum Nematoda; class Chromadorea; order Rhabditida; family Neodiplogasteridae; genus Pristionchus; species Pristionchus japonicus. The sequence goes on from LS522179.1 coordinate 221,602, forward strand.
TCGTTCACGTTTATTTCCGTTGTGTTGTCGTCAGACTTCACTCTCTCACTCACTCCCAGGGTACCCGCGACTCACTGCGGTACCCTGCGTCGTTCAATCCGTTCACTGCCACACCCCTCGCGGTTGGTAGTCCCCATCCCATCAATCCGTTCAACCCTCCTTCAATCATCCCCTCTATTTCATAGACTCAACCCATTCTCTGTGTGTAAGAAATAATAAATACTCCTTTATTATCATTCGTTCTCTTGCACATACGCACCGTATCACCAACAGGATTCTCTCTAAATTGAGAGAATTCAGTACAGGTTTTGGAATGCGATAACAGGCTCCTGTGCTCTAGAAAATAGTAAAAACATCAACGTTTGAGCTGTGTTGCAGTAGCTTTGATATGAAAAATGTTGCGATAGAACAAACCAGTGGATTCATCCAGCGTGAACACGGAGTAGTCATTCCCCGCAACGATTCGGTAGGAGACACTGCCGTTCTCGACTGCGTCGGGGTCGGAGGCAATGAGTCTGAAAAATCGATCGTCTTTTCATTTTACGTTCTAGAACATCTACAAAAGAGGTTAAAATTGACTACAATATGTATTTTTGTTTGACAGGCCTCCAAAGATGCTTGTTTTTTCCACTTTTTTTCCACTTTGTATTTCGAAATTTGCATATTTACTAGGGTAATTGACCTAAAACTTCTAATAGCTGAATCTCGCACTGTTTTTGAGCTATGGAGTTCTAATTTGTTCTAATCGATTGGAAATCTCCTCCTCTACAAATAACTCCACTAAGGGTATGGTTAAAATTTGCATCTTCGATGCGAAAACCACAAAAAACACTTTTTGAGCATACATTATGCAAATTATCTCGAAACTTTCCTGAAAAGGGTATGAATATTATTTTTTAAATCGATTCCCCGTCCCCGAATTGACTACCCAGATTTTTCACGGGCCTCAACTCTGTCCGCGAAATAGGGCTACTGTGGAGAAATTGACTATCGTGGACTTAGAAATATTTGCGCTTGAAACACTTCTTCGTTAATAACTCGATAATGGTCAATGTTGGTGCTATGAACCACTAGTTCAAACTTCTCTGGCTCGTCAAAGCGAATGGTTCTGATGGGGTGAGAATACGATTCTGCATGTGTTTGAGCTGACTTGTAAGCGAAAACGTCTTTCGAGCACAAATATTTCTAAGTCCAGAAACACAAAATCTCCCTTACAGTAGCCCTATTTCGCGGACAGAGTTGAGGCCCGTGAGAAATCTGGGTAGTCAATTCGGGGACGGGGAATCGATTTCAAAAATAATATTCATACCCTTTTCAGGAAAGTTTCGAAATAATTTGCATAATGTATGCACAAAAAGTGTTTTTCGGGGTTTTCGCATCGAAGGTGCAAATTTTAACCATACCCTTAGGGAAGTTATTTGTAGAGGAGGAGATTTCCAATCGATTAGAACAAATTAGAACTCGATAGCTCAAAAACAGAGCGAGATTCAGCTATTTGAAGTTGTAGGTCAAAAAATCTCATTGAATATGCAAATTTCGGAAATAAAAGTGTGAAAACATCATCCTCGACCTTTCCTTAGTCAGTTAAACTAGTTTCAGCCAAAGCTAAGACAAATATTTTTTTGCTGTCGAAAGCGTTCCTACAATTTTACAGGAGACCCGTGTTATGAGCCTTAAACACACCTCTGCACGACATCTCCCCTCTGCATCTCTTCCGTGATCACGATGCGTTTTATCGATTAATCCGGCATTACCCCAATATAGTGCATTTATCAAGCAAAAGTCCCATAAGATTGATAAAAGTCGTAGAAATCCTCAAACAAACCTCTGCACCACATCGCCCCTCTGCATTTCCTCCGTGATCACGATGGGATTCACCGTCTCGAATCTGGGGTCGTTGTCGTTCTCATCGACGACGTCTACAGTGATGGAAGTGGACGAGTTGGCGGAGAGGTCGTGCCAGGAGTCCCCGGCGTCGATCTACAAAACATTATTCGTTCCTATGTTTATCAAAATCATAAGTTCATGATTTAAAGTCATAGTTAAGTTTCAAGCGGCTCATAGAAACTCTCTCGATGGATTTGTTCAGTTGTAGTAAGTTAAACAGTTTCACAAAAAAATAATCAATTCGGAAAATCGTTTCTGCCATGACCGTTTCTGCCTATTGTTTTAGATCTCTGTTAACCTCTCTGTCGTTGCAGATCTTCCGATTCAGCTGCTTTCGCAGTTGCAAAAAAAGCAACGAACCCTGAATCGATGCGTCGCCAGCGTCTCTCTATCCAGTGGCACGCGAGTGAAGAGAAGACCACCATCGGAGATGAAGAAGGACGAGGAGGCGGAGGGGTCGGCGATTCTGGAAACCTCATTCATTAGACCAGTGACCTTCTCTTTTGTTCAATCACTTGCGTCTGTTTTTCGAAACAATGACTTTCGAAATCGACGAGCTGAAATCGTTCCAACCTGTATCTCATCGGCGTCGGGGCAATAGAAATGTTGCCGAGCAGTGTCCACGCCGGGGCGTTCTCGACTATGGTGAACCTGCAATTATTGTGCTGACATATCATCGCAGACTCAAAATTTGCGAGGTCATCCAGTTTGTTAAATTTATTTCTACTTCCATAATTGCATTGCTACGATAGAGTAAAACAGTGATTTTTTCCCAACAAAATTCACTGATTGGTCGGTTGTCCAAGTCATGAGTTTCACTCTGGCTACAAACGCATTCTATGAGTGGATCTTCTGATTTAGTGTCGTCCTTCGCTGAAAAAAAAAACACTGAGAAAACGGGTAAAATTCTCACCGATAACTCGGTTGCTTGAACCCGGGCGCGTGCGTGACTCCGCTAGCCGCGCGCACGCGTACAGCCGCGAGCGAGCGGAGGGGCGGAGAGCCATTGTCCGAAGCGGCGACGGAGAAGAGGAGGGAGGAGCGGAGTGAGGACGGGTCGAGGGTCGTGAGGGCTCCTGAACGGGTAAAGTTAAAGTTATCCCGTTATTCGAGGCACACGAAGTCCTGCGGGACATCACTGCTAGGCCAGTGAAGAATCAAGGCCAATTCAGTCCGGAGGGCCTAATCCCTTCTTCGGACTTACTTTAAAACCTGAAAGGGATTTCACTCTAACTTCTCATCTACTGGTCCCGTAAAGAACGTCACTGTTCAGCAACATACCCTTTCCACGATAAACTACTGTGTTACGATGAGCTTGTGCAATTTCTAGTAGTGCGTTCTGTAGTTGAGCCATTAGGCGCAAAGTCCATTACTTAGACATTGGAAGGAATGCTTACCAGTCTTCGAGTCGAGGTTGAACAGCAGTGGGTCTGGTCACCCTAATGTGTACTTGACCCGTTTCTGATCGCGCATTTTAGGACCTTTCTTTTTATACCAATGGAGCGGCTAGATGCCTAAGTATGAGTAAGCCTCCATCTTACCAGTCTTCGAGTCCAGCTTGAACGGGACTGGATCAGGGGAGACGAGTGTGTACTCAATCTGCGTCTTCTCATCGGAATCAGCGTCCGTCGCCGTGATATGACCTGAACGAATCGTCTTGACGACCTAGATTGTCTCAAGGATGGAAGGAAAACCCAGCAATCTTCTACATAGTTTTAGTATGTAATCAAAATTTTGTTTTAGTTTAAAAAGCATAGTTTTAGTATGGAAACGCGCACACTGAAGTTCTGTCAATTCACGTGCCAGTTTTTCTGTCAGTTCGGATGGAGAAGGTATGCCAAAGACTCACCTATGACCGAGTTCCTGCCCAGCGTCTGCGGGACGACGAAGTCATATAGAGGAGAGGAGAACACAGGCGGATTGTCGTTGTCGTCGAGGACGGAGACGGAGAGGAAGGTGCGCACGGGGTGGAGGCCGTCGGAGACCTGCGGATGTTCAGGGGTCACAAAAGTTCTAGTCCATCAAACATCTCCTGGCAGTGCGAATTGGCATGTCCCTAGAGAAGCTGTGTTTGCGATTTTCCATGCAAAAAAAAGAAGTTTGCAGCTCACAATAATCGGCAGCTCGATGCTCCTCTCCTTCTCATAATCGAGTGCAGCAGTAGTGTGAATCACGCCCGTGAAGCGATCGATCTGGGAATTTATTTATATTTTCCAACGGATGAGATATGGCTATCGCTGGTCTTCTTTATCATTTGATTATCAATCGACCGTGAAACGCAACCCATTCAATAAAATTCGTTCAGAAATGTTACCGACAAAGTGAGATAATTAATTTAGCACTTCGTACGGAATGCTAAAGGAGCCTAAGAAGACAAAAAAGAGTCGATCGATCTGGTGTTATTTTTTATATTTTTTCAAACCACCGCTCGAAATAAAATTGTTGTTGACCTGAGCCTCTCGAATATCAATCTATCGTGAAACTTAACAAAAGCAATGATATCGACGAACTCAAACGTATACTAAACGCACTGTTCTCTCAGCCCAAGCATCTTCCTTCATAGGAAATCATCGCTTTGTGATCATTTCAATAGTTTTAGAAGACCTCTTCAACTAAAACGTTGGGCTAAACACTAGAGTTCGATGATCGGGTCTCCTCATTTGCACGCTCTCTCACCGGTCAAAGATGTGAGAGAGCGTGCAAAATGAATAGAAGGCGACTCGTTCATCGAACTCTACTAAACGCTCACCGCGAACGACTCCGATGGCGGGTCGATAGCAAACGTCAACATGGAATCCTCGTCGATGTCAGTCGCAGTGATCGTCGAGACGAACGTGCCCGGTGGTGTGCCTGGAAGGATGATTTAGATTCATCGCTGGCCAACCTATTCTCCGGCCCCGTCTCCGTTGCCATTTGGCCACTGAGCTTGTCCGGCTCTGTATCCGATTTTTCTACTTCTTTCCTGTTGCGGCCTTCTCATTTCGCGGCTCTACCTTTACTGAGTGTCCACCTTAGCTGCTCTACACTGTGAACTATATGCTCCTTCCCGGCCCTGGTCCCCGGTCCCCACTCACCTTCGGACAGCTTCCTCCTCGGGGGCGTCTGCACCGTCGGCGGGTTGTCGTTGACGTTGAGGACGCCGACGGAGACGAGAGTGGAGAGGGGCGGAGAGGAGGAGGGAAGGGAGGGAGAGGTGGCGATGATCGTGAGGGAGTAGGAGGTGCTGGAAATACACTGAACTAATTTCCCTTTCTTCGAATTTTTAAATATTTATGTAGGTTATTGACGCCCAACTCGTAGTTTTGCGATTATCTAATGCTAAATTCAGGCTAGAGAGAGGGAGAGGTGGCGATGACCGTGAGGGAGTAGGAGGTGCTGGAATGGGGCGAAACATTTTCGATCACAGCTCCAATGAGTGGAGATAATATTTGCCCCTAGTTCTTCATGGAACCTCGTGCAGGATTGTAATGAAACTTTTCGAAGTTGAAGCTCAGAACAGAATTTACGAATGTGGAATGTGTTTCACAATAGGCTTATGGCACGAATGCACGGGCGAGTGCAACTCAATGAAGATCGATATTCATCCCCTTACCGTATCTCGGCGTCCAGCTCCTGCGCCGTCGTGATGAGACCGTGCGCGTCGATCTCGAACGCGAGGTCCACGTTACCTGAGAGTTTATTAATTTTCGAAAATTTCTTGATTTTCTACAGCTAACAATGAGTTCTTAGATGATATTCCGGTTCATACTTGCTCAAAGACTTACCTTGCACAATAGAATAAGTCATCGGCGCGTCTCTGTCCGCTGTGGTTGAGACGGTGAGGACCTGGAACATGACAATTCCGCAAATCCAAAGGCCTCCTCTCCCCATCCAAGGAAAGAAGTCATGGGGAGGGGCAGGAAATCGTTTCTCAATGTGTCATTCAGTTGTGTTTCGCTCTGTTTTCAATGGGTAGCTGCACACTCCATTGCGCTATCTTTGCGAGATTACAGTATAATAATCGAATCCTACGCATCACTGTCCCATGCCCTATCGCCTTTCTGATGGACGGGAGAGCGCGCGAAATTGAGAATCACACGAGTACTCCAATAATCGTACCTGAACACCCGCTGGTCGGCCCTCCTCGACGAAGCCCGCGTACGAAGGGCGGAGGAAGGACGGCTTCGACGGGTCGCCGTCCTGGAAAATATCTTATTCATTCATCTATCTACGTCAGATTCTTAACGGCTTTTTGCAGGTATGCTTGGTTCATCATCTCCTTACCTTCTTCTTTCTTTCATCCTTCACCGTTAACTCCCAGAGGCTCTCCAGTGATTGTGACGCTCCGTGGTCGAAGAGACGCAGTTTGATGAGCCATTCACGAGCGGTGAAAGGGATATTCCTGATAACAGCAACATTTTGATATCCTTTCCTTCCATTACATCCTATGCACGAAGAAGGGGAAAGGGGTGGAGAGTAGCATTTCGAAAAGATCACCTCGCCATCACCACCCGCCCGTCCCTCTCCACCTGCAGCACTCTGCTCGGGTCGGACGCCAATTCGAACGAGACCCGCCCGTTCTCGCCCTCGTCCGCGTCTTCTGCCTGGAAATAGCTGGAGTTATGACAACTTTTCATGATTTTTTCATGTTCGCTATGTATCTCCAGCCTACTGAATTCACCATCCTGGATCCAGTTTTAGAAATTTATGAAGCACACTTGAATATGAAATACAGCATTCTCAGAGTGATTTTCGCCAGATCAAAAATCTGAGTCGTGAAATGGTCAATGCAGTGTCATTTGTACTCGAAGATCTTGATAACATTAATCATTCCGGAAAGGACCGAATTGTACCTTCAACGTGGTCAACACAGCGCCCTCCTCCGCGTCTCTCAGCACAATCTCGCGATGCTTGGAGAGGAGAGAGGGAGGATTGTCGTTCTCGTCGCGGACTCTGACGCGTATCGTGCAAGAATCCTGAAATGGAAACGGGAAGATGATGGAGAAGTGCCGCACGCCAGAGGTAGGATGAGGAACGAGGATGAGAGCAAAGTATTTTGTTTGTTTCTGAATCAGAAAACTACGACACAATAGCCCTCGTGTACTCTTTCCGACAAAGAGAAGTTGCGAAACACACTTGAAATAAGCCAGTGGCAATAGTACACGAATTTTAGAGCTCAAACTAAAACCTCTCACCGAGTTCATCTCATCCTTCAATCCGACCACAAGTAGATGCTCCTTCTTCCTCTCTCTGTCCAATTCCTCACTCGAGAGAAGACCAGTAAGAGCGTCGATCGTGAACTGACCCGCCTCGTTGCCTCCTGGAACACTTCATTGACTAAACAGCTCGTATGCAAATCACTTATTGATTCCTCATCGATTTTTCTCTGTCACTCTCGCCGTCGCGCGGCGCCGCCATGCAAATTGAGTTTTATTCCTCTCTCAACACGGTGTGCTAAATGGTTATCAGAACCCAGAGCAGAGAAGCATCTAGAATGCATTATTCGCATAGAAGCTCACGTACCCTGTGCGAACGAATAAAAATGAAATCATGAATTTGTGCTTGTAGTCTAGAGAAGCGAAAAAAAGCGGCGTACCCTTGATATGGAAGGTCCCATTAGCTCCTCTCGACGCGGCCACAACCCTCTTGAATCCGTCGATCTTCTGATTCTCGGGGATGGTCACTGACTGGCACGACATCGAGGCGATCTTGGGCATGGGACTGGAATTGTTGCAGTTTTCAATCAACATTATTTTAATTTTATGAATATTAGAACGAGTAGTTGTTCTTGGCGACTTGGAAAGGAAGGTCTGGAAGGTTATTGGAATCTCATCATTATTTGACTCTGCAGGAGTCGGAGATTAATATCGTTCATAACAGATTCAATGATAATTGAATACGTTTTGAAACACATCGTATTCGGAGAAAAGAGGTTGAATGCTGAATGGATTAGAGGAATACCACGCCTATCACCAAAGAATTGATTCAGAATTTGCTAATCTGCCAGCGAGTCATTGATCACCTTCGGTGTTTCAACGATTTCGGACCCCAATAGGCCCCCCAGGCCCCCTGCGACAGGATTAGGATCGTATACGAACCGTTCGGCCTCTCCCACATCCACCGTGAGCAGCATCCAGTCAGTGGCGCCCGAGGAGGAAGAGGCGAAGGCTGGGAAGGTGATTCAATTACTTTGTCTGATTGTTATTTTCTGTCATAGAAAGCCTGGACTCTCATAGCATGCACTTTGACAGCAACCATTAGGAGCTATCCGTTTTAAAGTCATTGACCGATTATTGCGAACATTCCTTGAAGACAGCACTGTTATGTGAATAAAGTAGCGCTAGTGAGCACTTTTCAAGCATTAAGGTTATGCTTCAAGAGGGGTGTTTATCTTCAACAGTATGCGCTGTTTCTGATTTCTTGATCAGAGACGACAACAAAAATATTATAAAATCTTCTACACACCTGTCACACGAGTACTTGCTCTTCGCACTGGACTTCGTTTCAAATTCATTCGTTCACAATATCTCTGATTTCGTAAGGATGCAAGTTGGAAAAAATGATAATGAATATTCCATCAACACACCAGTCAACGAATACTTGATCTCGGTCAACTGCCCTCTCGCTTTCATGTCTAATTTGTTCGAATTTCAAAATGCATTTCAAACGTTCACAAATAAATGTGCTTCATGGTGAACTTTTCCTTTACACTTTTATAGTTTCTGATCACACTCATTCGTTTTCTAGAAGAAAATAAAATATCTCACCAGTCAACGAATACTTGCTCTCCGTCAGCTGTCCTCTCGCCTTCAGCTCCCCATCGACGACGACGAAGGGAGAAGAACGAGGGAGGAGGAGGAGGGAGACGTCTTCTGGAAGGGGAGGACATTCAGATCTTGGCAATGCAACGAACTTCGGCTCCTGCACATCTCCGGAACATTCCCAATACCATCGGAGAGGTGCAGGAGCGCCCAGCTTCAAATTCTGTTCTGTGCATGAGGGCTGGGCTACAATTACGGTCTCTCCTTTCGCAATGCTCTCTTGCCGGTCGGACAAAGCGATAGAGTATAAAAAAGTGAGAGGCCGTACAAGTTTTCGCCCAATCCTGCTGTGCATTGTGATCATTGGAGTTCAGTAACACAAACACATCGGCACGGAATGCCGAGGTGTCTTAGACTTCCAGCAACAGTAATTAACTTACTCTGACTGGGGAAGGTAAGCAGGGCATGCTTCGGTTGGGTAGACAACACTCGGATCGATTGAGAGGGCTTGTCGAAGAATCTGGAATTATCTCATTCAGTCACTCACATTTTCATTTTTTGAGTGAGTATAGATTGCAGTTCTCGATTCATTGGAAGGCTGGCAGCAATGGCTATTGAGTTACCGATGCGATACCGTACTGCGGAGTATTATTTTGTGTGAGTGGCGCGTCGGTTTTTACGAATATTTCGAATGTGTTCATATCATGAACATATAGTTTGATGTCTGAACTATTGTAGGCACTATTCTACCGATCCTCGTTCACTTTCTTGTGAGCTACGCGTCATGGTTTCCGTGATGTCAGACAGAGGTAAAACCACTTTTTGAAAATATTTTAAATCATAATTTTTCAGAATGTTTGATCACTAGAGCTTCAATCTTCGCAATTCTAAGCACATGGGCTACAAGACAACTCACGGAAGAAGAACTAATCGCGTTTTACGTCAGCCTCCACAAATATTGTTCCAAGGCATCGGACAGCCAGCAAATCAAGTTTGAAAATATGAATGCTATTGAGAAGAAGATCGCTGAAGACTTTCTTGACACCTTTATTGAGCATTCATCGCATGTTGTTTTACAGGACAACGGATCATATCATGCTTCTGATGTGTTCAAGGGCATGGTGTGCTTCCGTTGTGATCTGTTTCCCCAATTTGCGAGTATGACCAACGATCTACAAATGAGAGTATGCTTTGGACTTTTCATGATGGATGAGATTCGTGTCCAAGACGTTTTTCTCAAAGAAAAAAAGCCTACGACATTGGGCATCAGTTCAATTATTGAAGAGTACAACTTAACCGATTAAACGTGATAAACATCTTCATTGAAAGTGTGCAACCGTTTCGTTCAGAAAAAAGCACGTCATCACTAAAAAGACCAATGAGCAAATCGCGCCCCAATCGCGCAGTAAATCAATCTATTTTGAGAAAAAAAGTCAATAACCAGCCAAAACATTTCAATCTGCTTCAGTTTTGAGAAGTTTTCGAGTGGCATTTTCTTCGAACGGAGCTCGTTGTTCATTGAAAGGGTGGCAGCAATAGATATTTTATTGTCAATGGGATACAGTAATCCGTAAATGCAAGATGCGCGTCGATTTTGTCAAAGCGTTTCTTTTTTTTTTGAATTTTTTTGATTGATTCTTCTTAATTTTTGAACATCAAGTTGATCCTTGATTTATTGTTTTTCAGCCTTGATTTATTTTCCCTCTAATTTATTGCAAGAGATGTTGTCCAAGTCAAGCAGAGGTGAGTGCAGACACTACATTCCCATCTATTTTTAACGATTTCAGATTTGCGACCATATATTTTCGCCACTCTAAGTGCATGGCGTAACATAAGATTTCAAAATGATGATGTCGTTAACTTCTTCGAAATCCTTGATAAATTTCACTCTACTGCTTCTGAAGATATTCGAATCAAAGTCGAAAATATGAGCGACTATGAAAAGAAAATTGCTGTAGACTTTATTAATTATTTTCATCATGATACATCTTACATCCTAGTTTGCTCTGGTCGCACACCCCAACAATGTGCTCACGTCTTTTTGGGAATGGCTGCATTCCGATGTGAAATAATACCCCCCTTCATGCTCGTTGCGGAAAAACCATATTCACGTTTCTTGTTAGTAAGCCAAGTGATCAACGAGCAACGGTTCGCTCAAAAATTTGTTTCTGAAACTGATCTCTTAGCAGCGGAAATTATTTACAGTAAAGTTAACTTGCTCATTGATGAGTATGTCCTTAGAGACTGAATGCAATAAACTCGTTTCATGCACAATCCGTCTGTTCAGACACTAAGACCAGGGTTGGTGAAATCGAGCAAGCTCGTCGCTCGAGGCCTCGACTGGGAAACCCCTTGATTTGGCTCGACTTGGCTCGAGACTCGATCGGGCGGCTCGAGTGTGAGAGAGAACGAACGAGTCTTGACTCGAGTCACGAGCGGCTCGACAGACTCGAGTCAGACGAGTCAAATTCGAGTCTAGAGAGGAGAGAGAGGGAAGCGACTCTCCTCGATTTGCATGCTCTCTCGCTTTCTCTAGCCTCTTCCCTTTCTCTGCCGTCTCTCCCCTCCACCTCTCTCTCGCTTCCCAAGACTCGAGTTTGACTCGTCTGGCTCGAGTCAGACTCGAGTTTGCCGAGCCGCTCGTGACTCGAGTCAAGACTCGAGCGTTCTCTCTCACACTCGAGCCGCCCGATCGAGTCTATCCTATTGTCGAGCAGCTCGGCTACTTTGACTCGTGTCGAGTATGAAGGTCGAGGCCTCGAGTGGCTCGACTCGTACTCACCAACCCTGACTAAGACTATTCTAAAGTACAAAATTCAAAGAGCCTCATCGCCACTTCACCTTCTCTCCTAGGCGCACTGGCTGATCAGACAGGTATATTTTATGAACAATTCGTACCGAACCATTTGTCTATCACAACCATTGACATGTCAAATCATGAAGTCATCGAAAAGATCAAAGGCGCTCACCGCCACTTCGCCTTCTCCACCACCACGTGCAGTGCTTGGTCAGCATGGAGTGAGGGTGTTCCCCCATCGGTCGCGCGCACTGTCACCCACGCATCCGAGGAGAGACGCGAGAGGAGGGAGAGGGCGCCTGGCGAAGGATGGATTTCTTATGTTTCACAACTGCACTAAAACCTGGCATTGAGTTTGAGCAGCGCTGTTGAGTGTGCATCAGGATCGAACCAATAATAACGTATTCGGGATCATGAATTAGCCGTAAATTGGACAAACCAGTCTCTCCATCGATCGCAAACTGCTCGTTCTCTCCGACTATTGAGTACGTTATTCGGCCGTTCTGGCCGACGTCCTGAAATTTTTTTTCTGAAATCAACTAGAGTTCGAAATACAGGCAATCGTCTCTTCATTTTACACATTCTCTCACTGTTCAAAGTAGACTGAGTGTGTAAAATGAACAATTTTCAGTATTTTAAGCGCTAGAATAAACCAGTCGACCATCAATTCATTCGTCTTCGAATGAGGTACGGATGACGTGAGGGTAAAAACTCGAGAAAAAAGTATCACCATAACTGATCAGAGAGTGTGCGAAATAGAGGGAGCGATAACGTTGACGAGCCATTTTTGCAATTTTGGCGAGTCGGTATCGGATTTCTCTCCCTCTCATTCCTCATTTGCGGGGCCCCGTGGTATCGGGTCGTTCTGTTTATCGAAATCTAGTTCACAGACCTCATCAACGGCGACGACGTGATGGAAGGAGAGAAAAAAACATGGGCACAATGTGTCAGAATGCATGATACTTTCACTTTAGAGGCCCTCCAATACGACAATCACTCAAGTGGTCTCGCCGCGAGGAAAAGCATGGATGAGAAAGGGAAACAGACCTCATCAACGGCCACCACGTGATGGAAGGACGGGGAGGAGGACGGGGCGTCCTCGCGGAGAGAGATGAGAGGGGAACTGGAATGAGAGGGATTTGACATTTTTCATCTTTTTGGTTTCACTAATACTTTTTCTTCTTTAGGTTACAGATTGTTTTGATCTTTCTTCTCCTCCTGCGTCAAATGAAACAATTCCAATATCAGTCCAGAAACTCAGTCAAACCTCTTGAACACCGGAGCATGGTTGTTCTCGTCCTGCACTCCGATGACCACTACACACGTCGCCTCGATGCCGTCGATGTCGGCCACGGCGTTGAGGAGGATGTCGCGACCCTGCGCGAATTGGTAAGACAGCTATCAGATAATGCAGAATCTTTAGGAACTATTGTGCGAAACTTGTGATCCTGCAAGGGTTGATTGCAATGTTTCAGTTGTGCTTCACAAATCAATCTTGACCTGATAACTCTCAAATGTTTTCGACTTAGTGATTGCAGTCTCGCCAAAACCCAAAGATCCTCGAAACTGTTCTACTTGTGTCAGCTGAATAATGAGAAACATCAAGAGCTTAGTAAAAATAGACTCAGCCTTCAGACTGCTCAATACACCAAACTATGAATAGTATTTTTGAACAATGTTTCGAAACTCTAAAAAAAACTCACAGCATACGCCTCCAGACTGCCCGCCACGACGATCTCTCCCGTGGCTGGGTCGCAGCTGAACACTCCATCTTCCTCCACGATCCGGTAGAGGATGAGACCGGCGCCCTCCTCGGAGGGAACAGCGACGAGGCGGTGAACGACTAGGCCTGTGATTGCGTTGTCATGATGCAATCAATTATACTTCGCAGGTCTACTAAGATTTTTAGCCAAAACTGTGCAGAACTTCGACCAGTGGGCATAAACGCACCAATCTGCGCCGTCTCCAGCACGCTCTTCATAACGACCTGCTCAGAGAAGGACGGGCGCACGGGCAGATCGCCCTCGATCTCGATCCAAATCGCCTTAAAGCATTCATTTCGATAAGAAAAATGGTTGACATTGTCCACTTGACAGTTGTATCTTGAAGCTTGTCTAAGAACCATCCCCTCAAGAGAGGAAACTGAGCCTGCTCACATTCGATCTCGACGAGAGTCATTTTTTGCTTCTATTACTGACCCCTAATTGTGAACTCGTTGAGTTGCTCAGGCGATATTGCGATACTGTTAAGATTCTGCTATTTTTGTCGCAAAGATGGGAGGAACACTAATCCTTACTTCATTGAACACGGTCTGGTTCTCGAGGTTGTTCCTTCTCACAACGAGTGACTGGACACTGCCAGACAGAGGCTGGAGAGGGGCGACGACGTAGAGGGAGCCAGTGGAGGAGTCGAGGTCGAACACGTCCGTCTGGAAGGATTTTATAGTCTTAATGAATTATAGGTAAAGTAAAAGGTAAAGTTATCCCGTTATTCAAGGCACACGAAGTCCTGCGAGACATCACTGCTAGGCCAGTGAAGAATCAAGGCCAATTCAGTCCGAAGGGCCTAATCGCTTCTTCGGACCTACTTTACCGCGTGATCTAGTCACTACCAATTTTCCCTTTCGGGCGCCTTGCGGGCGGCAGGCGGGACTATGAATTATAGACTCAACGTTATTTGATGATAGTATCGGAGAGCTCTTAGAAGCCTTGAAAGTTTACTCTATATTTTCGCCATGTTGGGTGTTCATTCAAACACTTTTCACTTTCTCTACGATCTAAGTTCGAAACATTTCTCAATTGAGGAGTCGAACTGGAACAAGTCCGTTTGAAGCAATTTTTGGAATTGTTGGAGAGGACGATTGTCACATGGAAGAGTATTGATGACGCTCTTCCCCAACTGTATTTGTTTTGATTTTGAAACATAGGACAATTCGTAATCGAGGTCAAAGACGGTAGTTTGAAACCTATTGTTAGTGTTTTGTTTTGCACAGAAAGATCGCGAGATTGTTCAATCCTTTCTCCAACTTTCTAAGTGTTATCATTGAAACCTAATTCATGCCGAGGTTGACTACGACGTTTGCGTCGAATGATGTGTTGATGTGTTTTGTTTTCAGGCAATGTGTAAAGACAGTTAAAAAATCTTGGGACGATTTCTTTAAAATGCCTTGTAGTGAACCTCTAACCTTATTCATGAACTCGTAGTACACACTGCTTCCTTCCTCCTTCGTATTCTCCTCTCCGAACGAAGCGACGAGCGAACCGATGGAGGTGGAGGTGGGCACGCGAATCACGCGGCCCGTGGACTTCTGTAAGGTGATCTTTGATTTTTCGTCTTGCGAACCAACTCTCTTGCGGGTGCCCCTTCAGTTTCCATAACACCAAACTTCACAGGCCCTTAGGAAGGGAGATCTTAGATTCGGCTGATTACACGTGTCTCTGTTTACTCTAACCAGATCGAATCCTAACCAAACCATGCTTACCCTCAACTTCGGCGGATGCACTCTCAGATTCAGCGTCTTCTGCCTGCCGTTCTTGTCCTCCATCACAACGTGTAGAATGCGCACTGAGTGAGTGGCGAGGGGCGAAGATTGGGATACGAGACCGGACTGGGAGATGGAGAGAGAGGAGGAGATGTCTGAATATTGTTCAAAGTTTATATTCTGACATTGTTTTCAATTGGAATCAAGTTGATCTCTCATTCGATGAAGATCCTTGAACGATGCATTGATAGAAGGTTGAGAGAGATAATGGTTCTCAATCCCTCCCAGTTTGGATTTGTGCGTGGTTCGTCAACCTCGGAGCCAATGTTCATGTTGAATCAACTCGTCGAGAGACACATTGAGTTTGCGCAAGGACTGGCAGCCGTCTTTTTGGACCTAGAGAAAGCATATGATAGAACGCCAAGGAGGCAGATATGGAGGAGTCTGAGGGATAAAGGAGTTCCGGAACCATACATTATGCTGATTCAGGAGATGTATAATGATGCAACTGCCTTTG
>LS522179.1:240252-263244 GCA_900490845.1 Pristionchus japonicus
GAACGACACACACTAAATCGAGAGCTGTGGAGTGAGAGGACCGCGTTTCCAGACCCCGCCTAGCGTGGAGAGAAGACTACGATTCGAAGACTATATTAAGAAGAATACTGATACCCTCGTTTCTTTGTTCTTTTTCTTGTATGACCCCTATTGTATTTACTTCGACCTGGATAAAATGATGATGATGATGATGATGATGTTTGTTTTGTCTTTGGAGAAAATCCTAGTATTCTTTTCAGTGAATGCAGTCTAAAAGCTAATGGGAGATTGTACATGACTTGGCGGTGGACAGATTAAAAGTTTCAGATTGAGTTCGGAGTGAAGGTCGGTTACATTTTCGAAGAAATGATTCAGGCAGTATTGAAGGCAGTGTTCATCGTTGGGTATGAAGGAATAGTGAAACGTATTTGAAATACCCTTAACATCTCACTGAGAAATTACGACTAACCCGAGCTCTGAAGCCGCCACCGCACCACTCCACTCGCGTTGATTCTGATCACGGGGCAAGGCAGGGTAGGGCACTCGTCGGGAAGGATGACGTCCCTGACAGTAGAGTTCGAAATGCGGGTAATCATCTCTTCATTTCGCACACCCTCTCACGAGAGTGTGTGAAGTGAGAAGCATATTGTATCAATGCTCTCAGGTACAATGAGATTCAGTTACATGAACCTGTCTAAAGCACGCAACAAACGCATCAGGGAAGATGTCATAACTACCTGTTGAGGTCTCCTTCCAGGGCGATTGCCGGCTCTCCAGAGGAGATGATGATTGAGATCTGAAGAAGCGATCTTTGATCATTGATCTCACAGCTCAACTATCACAATTCGACTCCTGTTTTTTGGCATTTCTTAGCCAGTTCTAGGCATTTCAAGATGTGCATCATTCAAAAACTCACCGAGCACAGCGTCGACTTCGCGGGCGATCCTCCATCAGAAACGAGGACGGGCAGGGAGACGCGCTGGCCTTCTTCTCGTTGTAGAGAGCGACGGACGAAAACCTGAGAGGGAAGTGGTCGATCCTAACCAGCGTAAGTCTGGACCTGCTAAGCACAGGAACTTTCAGAAACCCTACCGTACCTATCCCTTCGCATGAGGAATCGTGAGTTGTCTCTATGGTCCTCTCCTTATAATTCAATCGATACCGTACCTCTCCGTTGGCTCTCACGAGGAACAGGGCGTTGTGCTGTTGAGTACGGTAGGTGAGTGTCCCGTTGGCGCCCGCGTCCGCGTCGTGAGCGACGATTGTGCCTGAGAAGAAGGGAGTAGAGTTTGTAATACGGGGTAAGCATTGTGGACCCAACAGTGCAGGAGGTGAGAATGAGAGTTTGCATTATCCCGGGTGACTATCAGTTATCGAATCTTTCGAAGCAGTTCAGACCTTACACGCACTGTGAAACATATTCACCTATTGTGATCACTTTTGATCTAGAATAATTATCATTACCAATCGACTTCCTTGCATCTGCTGTTGCCGAGACTGTGATCGGCACTACCGATGAGCACGAGGGCGCGTTGTCGTTCACGTCAGTCACTGTGATCCGAAGTGTGGACGAGGTGGAGTGCGAGGGCTGAAGGTTGGGTTACGGGAAGGTATGATAGGAGTACGATAGGGTACGGTACGATTATCGATCGAGAAATGAAAAACGAACCGTGCCCTTGTCCATCGCGGTCACGTTCATCGCGTACTCCTCGCGCTCCTCGCGGTCCAGTTCCTGATTGATTTATTGATTTTTGTTGTCATTATTGATTTTTGAACACTTGCGTCATGCGGAAGCATATTGTTAGGCTTTTTGCAATACGTTTCTTTCTTGTAAGAGAGGGTAATATCGATCAGGCAAGCCAACTGAGAAATCACTCACTTTTCTCGTGTACACATCGCCCGTCCTCGAGTCGATCGA
The DNA here is from genome assembly GCA_900490845.1 of Pristionchus japonicus. NCBI lineage: Eukaryota > Metazoa > Nematoda > Chromadorea > Rhabditida > Neodiplogasteridae > Pristionchus > Pristionchus japonicus. The sequence continues at coordinate 242,150 of LS522179.1, forward strand.
GAAGAAGGCCGAATCAGCACCGGAGAGGGAGTACTCGACACGACCGCCGAGACCACTTAATAAGTTCAAAATGATGAAAAGCATGCGGAAAGGGAGGCTTTGACATGCATTTCGGTTTTTTGTGCTTTATTCTTAATAAACTGATGCATTGTCAAAATCTCAATGTTATAATACCACTGTGAAGCATACCTGTCCACATCGTTCGCCTTCACTCGCGTCACCCTGCTCATCACTGCGGAGTTCTCGACTATCTGCAATTGTTTACATTTTCAAGAATAGCCTTTCCCATTTTTAAGCGTTCATTGTTCGCTAAAAAGGCTCCTATGCTGATGCATTCTGCGTATTATGAGAAGCAAGAAAGAATTGGCCGCTAACTGGCACGCGTTGAAGAATCTGTTCGTCATTTTCAACAGGCAGGCGGGTGATGATTTTAGAAGCAGGAACATGAACACAATCAAGATTCAGGGAACGTACAGTGGCCGAGTAGACGGCCTTCTCGAAAATGGGCGCGTTGTCGTTGACGTCGATCACTTGCACGACGACCGTCTGGTTGGCCGAACGGGACGGGATCTGGAATCAGGCACTTATTGATTTTTTAAATTTTTCTCTGGCGTATTTGCTATGGAACCAATGATCAGTGTGAAATTAGTTCCTTCAGAAGTCAGGATCGACAGTGACATAGTAGGCAACGAGATGGCTGAGGAAGCTAGTAACTACTGCTCTCCAGGCAAGCGCTTTTGTATCACTCTAGAGAGACATTTTTAAGCGTGTGAAATCACTGACCCCTCCATCCACTGCCTTGACCAGCACCCGGTACAACTTGACAGTCTCGAAGTCGATCGGGGCAGTCAATCGAAGGTGGCCGGTGAGAGGATGGACGGCGAAGGGTCCGGAGGGAAGGGAGGAGCGGAGGGAGTAGGAGAGGTGACCGTTCTGGAATAGTCGATGTAACACACTATCTCAGGGAAGGTAGTTTGTTACAGTTGGCCTTGAATGACGTTGACATAAAATCCAGTAGTTTTGCCTATGTTTCACCGTGCCTTCGATACACAATGCGATCCTGTGCAATCGATTTCTTGCGCGCCGTCTATTGAAAATCAAGTCCAAAGTTTATTCACCTCTCCACTGTCCTTGTCCCTGGCAGTCACGACATAGAACGGTTTCTCCATCGGATGGTCCTCCCTCACTCTCACAGTGACGGAGTCGGCAGGGAAGGCGGGCGCGTTGTCGTTGTGGTCCTCGATCTGGCATGATTTCAACTCAATTTTACTTGTTTTTGGAAACTTTTGTCGTTTTTTCGAGCATCGGAATAACGATTCTGAAGGAAAATGGAGTAGAAACTACCTTGATGAGCACTTGTGTGTAAGCGTTCTCGCCGCCATTGAGTGAGGCCTGAAATTAATATTATTTTTTTCAACAAATGCACCTAGGGTGTGGTTTTAAGTTCCTGGTTATGGCCTTAATCAACTCTGTAAGGAAAGAACATAAAATTGTAGTAGACTAATGAAACCCCGCGGCAGCTCCACAAATCATGGGAGTACTACTTGTCTACACCAGCTTCTTGCCCACCACTAAACTTAATCATCAATCTCTGGTGTAGACTACCGCAGTCCTCGCGACTACATGTCTCGGTAATAAATCCTGGATGTAGAACTGAGCGCAGATTACTTCTGGCAGGAGTAAGTACAATTCGTCATTAGGAGCAGCAAAGTTTTCCTAGTCTCGCCCTTCTTTTCGTTCATTCCAAGTCAGTCGTCTAGTCTTCCAAATCCGCAACTTACTTGAACGTTCAACAACACGGCATCGTTCGCATCCGCGTCCAGATACTTCACCACCTGAAATAAGTCAGTTTTCAATCACTCCTACCGTACTCCACGCTTACCGTAATCCTTCCCGTATCTCCATCGATCGCGAAGAAGTGCGACGGGTCCCCGGAGTAAAAGGAGTAGTGGATGTGCGAGTTGCCCACTGCTTCCACCTGAAAGGACTCAAAGTTTCGCCCAAGTCCACTGTTTTCTCGTCTTTTTCGGTACTGTCGCTGATCCAGCAGCAATATCTGAGGTCTGTCTATATCTGGGGAATAAAACCTGGACTCTATTGTCTAGATTAGCAAGAGTTGCACTCCTCATTTCACACACTCTCTCACCGGTCAGAGGTGCGAGAGAACGTGCAGAATTAGGAGAATCAACTCTTGCTTTCCGCACTCTAGGGTCTCTATACGTACCTTTCCAATCTCAATGCCCGGCAGGATATCCTCACTCGTCTCCACAACTAGAGGAGATCGAGTTACAAATCGAGGAAGGTGCGCGCCGTGAGGGAGGACGCGGATCTCGACCATTGCCTGTAGAAGGAGTAAGTAAGAAACGCTTTTTAAACGCTAAACGAAGACAATTAAGTAATCTCTGATCTCCACCATTGCCTGAATGAGGGAAACATGAAGCTGAAGCTTAATCAATTTCATGACATCCGATTCGAATTATTGTTTAGTCATATTTTCCCGGCATTAAAGGGAATGACTATCGCTCAAATACACTCTCAAATGTATGGGAAAGATGAAACTCAACTGGACCAAAGTAAGCCAGGTCGAGTACAACCATTACTTGGACCTAGATGTCAGGTTGCTGCCGGTAGTGTTGTTGAATGGAATAAGCAACTACATGTACCTCCAGTATCCCGACACCGAAGGTTTAAACTTGGTTTCGCTACACGAGCATCGTACGATGGTGTCCAAGTAAAGGAAAAAACTGAAAACTGACCGTCTCAATGCTCTCCTTCTCTCCACCGTCCACGGCGATCACTTCCATTCTGGAAATACGTTTCTTTATTTAAAATTATCGCCAGCAAGTGTTGACGAACATAGAACCGTGCAACCGTTTCACACCTCAGAGTGGTTCTGATGGCGCTCTTGTCGGTTGGCGTTAGTGTGGTGTGTTTAATGCTTTTTCGACCTAGCTAACGAGGCAGGTCAAAGAGGAATTGCAAGATGAACCAACCTGTACAACCCCACGGTCAGCCTCTGCTTGCTGGACAGCTCTCCAGTCGTCGAATTGAGATGGAAAAGACCCTCGGATGTGGAGACCAGCTTGTAGCGGACCTGCGGGTGGTCATGAAGGTAAATGCGCTTCTTAGTGTCGAGATTCAAGGAACGATAAAGCAAGAAAAACGATCGATAATTTATCTTGTTGAACAACATGAGTGGTTCGTATTGGTGATCTTCGTTTTCCTACTAAACATAGAGCTATTGAAACACAATTGAACTGATTTTTGGATAATACGAAACTCGCACCTCCCCATAAGCGCCCTCGTCCAGATCGGTGGCTGACACGCGCAGAAGGGGCATTGAGGGGAGGGATTCACTCTGGAATTGGAGTATTCGTGAACCGCTGAGAGCCAGAAAAAAACTGGACCATTGCTCAAACCGAATACAGATTTTATTTGCAGACCGTGTTCAAGATCAACTGACTGCACTCATTCTCACAGGAATTAATGGATAATGTGAAACACGATTTGAATTGTACAACAAACTGTCACTGTCAGCCATCCTTATTGGCATAACTTCTCTCTTCTCTCATTAGCATCGTTCTCACCTCTCTCAAGTTCATTTTGTACAGCAACGGCGAGAACTGCGGCGCGTTGTCATTCACATCCTCGACGCGGACGGAGACTCGACAGGAATCAGAAGGAGGGGAAGAGACGTCGTCGTCGAGAAGATCGACGGACAGTTCGTGCAGATGAGCCCGCTCGAAGTCGAGGGCGCGCCTGATTGCGTCATCATTAGGCAATCTTCTTCTTTTTATTAACATGAGTTTCAAAGTCATACCAAGCCTGAACAGTTCCACTGGAAAGTATTCCGGCAGATTTTGGTGTGCAAAAAGAGACAAAAACTGCTCACTTGATGCAGATCTGACCGGTCTTCTGATCTACCGTGAACAGTCCATCGCCATCTCCTTTGAGGGCGAATCGAACTTTCGACGGGGAGGTTCCACACCACCCATCCTCGCTCCATGTAGACACCTTAATTAGGGTAATTGGTTAAAAGATTAACATAAAGGTCTTCGAAAATCATAATTTGCTAATTGCTCTTCTTTAATTTATGTTTCACTTCTCCCATCTTTCGCATTTTTTCGAAGTGTCTTTCCCCGGTGTCTTCATGCGAAGCTGTCAGTATCAGACTCCCTCCCTCCCTCACTTTACTTTTCCCACCAACCTACTCCCACCCATTTCAACTCTATCGCCCCGGCAACGACGATATCAAAATGTTGTGCGAAAGAGGATGTGAGAGATACTCGGCTCTCTTCCCTCTCCTCGCCTCCTTCCTTCCGTTACCCGAGCAACCCGTAGCAGTCAGACTGAGAGGGAGGGGGAGAAGGAGGGGAAAGGTAGTCTCGCCTCGGCCTCTACTCACGCCTTTGCCTTCCGGTTAATCGCGTTAGTCCCTTTGATCTTGCCGAAGACCGGAATCCAGGGCCGGAATCAGATCCGGGATGAAGCACTATCCGGACAACCCGATGCCCCTGCTCTACATCAACTTGGGCGCCGAGATGCTCTACGTACTGGACCAGCGGCTAAGGGTGGGTTGATTCACCGAATTGCCGTAACTTCCTGCACTTCTCTCTTTCACTCTTAAATAGCTATCGTTCCTATTGTCAATCTGACATGTGAGCGAATGAAACAGGAAGGCGTTGGTGCTGACAACGGCTTAGTTCTGTTGCGTTTTATTCTGATTATCCGCGCAAGTGAAGCCCTTGAAGAAGCCCAAAGTAGAGTGGAGAGGCTTTGAAAATCGTCTCATCTCGTCTAGAGCAGAAAAAACGTGTTAGGATGTCTCAGTAAAAATTATTTACAAACTCCATGGTCCGAAAATAAACGCTAATCTGTTGATGACAGATCTGCGAAGTTTCGAAAATACACATGAATGCCCATCATCTTACTAAAAAATCCCCATCCAATTAGATTTCGAAAAGGAGCGTTACTGAAGGCATATCGATTACGCACCCGTGAGAGCAAAAGTATTGTCGCCCCTGGTTACCGGGCGAGTATTATCTCTGACTCCCTTATCTCGATCGATAGCAATGTTGTAGAGGACAAGATGCGCTCATGAGAAAGCCAACTATCTGCCTTATTTACGGTGTTAGTAGTTGATGTTCAGTAGAGTAGTTTTCTTTAGTTCAAAGAGACGGTTGTGGAGAATTGATTGAGTTTCGCATATCTTTCAATTGAAAAATATTCAGTGTAGATTCGATAGAGTTGCTCCATGCTAGTTATGAAGAAAACAAAAAGATTATTAGAACGATACAGAATTCTGGGTGTGGGAAAGGTGCTAATTAATGCCTCATAATCCTAATTAGCCGAATTTAGAGTGTGGGTATGGACAATATCTCACTTTCCTACCTACGTGTCTGCGTTTTAGTAGTCTCTAATTAGTGATCTCGGGAATTAATCATTGGGCACAAATAGACCTTGCTTACTTGTTTGATCGAAATTAGAAATCTCATCCCTAGTTAGTAGCTTCATTCTTTCAGAGCGTAGGCACAGACAAGGCCTCTCGCGTCCTCACCGACCTCATCAACAACATGTTCAAGGCGGAGAAACTGAACAAGTACTTCCTGCCCGCCGCATGCGAAAAGGGCGTTTATGTAAGCTCGCCAGGCTCCATTTCCGCCTGTGTTATTGTAAACCCTCCGGAATGGGTCCGCATCATTGAATTGAGGTCTATTTGTGCACAGCCCGAAATCTAGCAGAATCAAACTATTTGTCTTCACCCAATTCGACATTTGAGAACAAACTCGACCAGAAAAGGGAATACAATTGCAGGACCTGAAGGCGAACTTCCAAGAGATCGCCACGTCGAGCATCATGAAGCTGAATGCTACCAGGTAGTTGTTACGTCATCCCTATGCAATCCCAATTCTACATACACTACTTTCTTCGACACATTTTGTAGTCAGAACTCCTTCATTCCTCTATCAGTGTCAAGTCGCAATTAGAAAAGTAAACAGAGCGTCGAGAGAGCACTAGGAATTGAGAGAGCAGAATCGAAATCGTTCATTCCAGCATGGACAAACTCTTCGATCTGATGGTGATGGCGCTGAAGTACCAGCTGACGATGCTCATCTCGCCCGAGCATGTGAAACTTTTTTCACCTTTTTTCGTGCTCTCTAGTTAGCTCCCGAACATGTGAGGAGTTTCTCAAAATCACTTGCTATTTCAAGCTTTCGGACTCACAATTGTTCATGTGTATTAGTCCAGAAATAGCCATTCTTCTCGCGAGACCTACATGTGATTTCCCTTTAGATCTCTCACGCTGGTTTGACTCACAGAAACGTGAGAGATACGTATATCACACCACGTGATAAGCAAAACAAGCGACCGAAATAACTATTCATCAGCAAAACCTCACGAGTAATCCAAAAATAGAGCATGTGAGAAAACACAACGTTGCTCATGACTTGAGTAGTTCCCACAAGCAGAACGTGAGAGTAGGTCTTGGACGGTCGGAATCAGCATCATGCGCGGACCAGAATAATCCCTCTCATCTCAGCTGATCACCCTCACGGTCAACCACCTCGACGGCATCCTGTGCATGTTCCACAACCAGGACGACATCTCCAATGCAGTCCAGTACGCGTACAAGATGGTGAGAGCCGGCACCGGCTTTTAGAATCCCGATTCCACTTTCCGGCTCCCTATTATCCGGACCTATCCGGCCCCTAGAGCCCCTGGTACAGTAACCATCGACACCGTAACCGCGTCAGTACCGTATCTCAATCAATACCGTAACCCTACCGTACCCCAAACGCGCCCACAACGCTCCGGCTGGCAATGCGTTCAGCTGCCAGCGTCGAATTCCGGCAGGAAGAAGCGCACACTGGAGCTGAGCAGAGCCGGCCGGCGGTGGGAAGCGATAACACTCAGTCCCGATCTAGATACCTGTCTAGTCATACCTGTTCGAACCTTTTCCCGGACCCACTGGACCCATATCTCATTAGAAGCCGTGGCATAGACCGGAAGGAAGGTGAAGCTAAGAACGTCATTTCAGGTAATGGCGACCTACTCCAAAGCGCACGTTACCGAGCTGTACATGCTGCTGTCGGAGATGAGCACTTGCTTCCAGGTCAGCTACTGTAGGATTACGGTATGCGTTAGGTTACGGTAGCCTTGTTAGTATCTTATCGATTACCTACCGTACCCTTGCAGAACATTCGCGTCAAGACCTCTCTGCTGATGCGCGCGGGCAAGCAGAATGAGGAGGGATATTTTCTCACATCCAAAGACGATATGATCATCACCGAGAGGACCGAGTCGCCGGGTTTCGTGCGGGTACGCAACGCGTGACCGCGACGCGCCACTAATCGATAATTACAGTACTACGAGGACACGGTACTGACGCGCACGGAGGAGTTTCGAACGAACAGACCAGATAAGAGGATTGATTTGCAGGTAATTGGGAACTAATTAGGCTAATTAAGTTAATTAATTAAGAAAGAGGATCTGAGACTGCAGCAACAACCGAGACTGACCGATCTTGGATCGAATATGTACAGGAAGGAACAAGAGAAGGTGAGGAGACCTCTTCCTTTCACACAATCTTTTTCGACTGTCGGGTGTCCGCCAATAACTTAGAATGTATGCAGAATGATAGTGACTCTTTACCCAGATGAACGGTGTAGTTTACCTACCGCATCCCGCTCCAATGCCACCTCAAACCGAGAATCAAACGCGTCAAATGGATGAAATCCGCGCATCGTTACTCATGCTGACGCATGTGGACCTTCGGTACAATGACTCGGATTCTGAAACGGAAGAGTCCAATGAATAGTTCTAAATCTGCCAATCTCCTGTTTTATCTTGCCACATTAACCCATGAGACAATGCAATGAACCATGACCCCTGTTTCAAGCCCTATTCGGTTGTATGATTTCCCGCGTAACGCCCCCAGGCGTAGATAAACCGTACTGTCTGGCCTTGGTTATTTCACTAAGCTTGCTGCGTCACAAAGTCTCACGACTGCCAGTTCATTATGAGGTGTTAGGAATCAAGTAAGCAATTACGTATCAAGTCTAGTCTCAAAACCGGCAATATAGCTTGTTTTCAATTCACGGCTCCCATAATTCCCGGTTCCAGTCCACAATTCCCGGTTCCAGATGGTCCGCGATGACGAACCGTCCGGCGGCGAGGCCACCTTCCTGTCGGCGATCATGACTCGAGGTATTATTTTCTATCTTTCATAGAAAACCGCCCCACTGCTTCACTGTGAGCAGTTTGAGGACCGGTTTCAGAAGCCATCGAAAAAGAGGCCCAAGGATTCAATGCAATTGTAGTTAAATCCCCCTGCATTGAACGGCCTTTGCTAATCGCTTAATGGCGGGTGCGAACACCAAATAAGTAGGAATCAAGCGAGTAAGTAAGAACAAAAGGCGAACACTCCTTAGTAGAGTTCGGAAAGCAAGAGTTGTTCTCTTCCTTCTGCACCGGTCAGAGAACCTAGAGAGCGTGCAAAATGAGGAGAGTCCAATCTTGCTTTCGGAACTAAACTCTAGTCTCAAACACCAATAGAAGAATATTCTCAGGAGGCGAGGGCGACAAGGACAACTTCGATCTTTCCCTGTTCGACTCGAATGCTGATGAGTCACAGTACGCAGCACAGACGGCTGCAGCCGCTGCGGTTGTGAGTTATCGATTGATTACCGAATCCTCCAGATACCGTTTCCAATACCGTACCCAGCCTTCTAGGGCTTGAATACGGTGTTTTATTCGGTGCCACAGAGGGATACTCAGATGCTGATACCGTAACCCGAGGTCCGGTAGGTCACACTTACAATTCCAGGCCGCCTCACTCAACGCCGTGCACATCGACGCGTCGAAGACTAAGAAGTCACTGAGTTCGGCGGTCGCGGAGGTTCGATTATTGATTTATTTCTGACGAGAGTACGATAATTGCAATCTTTAGTGTAGAGAACAGGAATACCGTGACTCTTTGTTCATTCCGCATTTTAATTACCCAGGGTTCGGATAGGTTTCGAAAGTGATGGAAATAAGAGAGAGCAGGAGCAAGTCCGATGACACGTCGACTTTATTTAGGAAAAAACTTTCCAACAAAAACCCCTGCGCTGGACGGTCTGTACCATCCTTTTCGTGGAAGTGTTAACTGTTGTGAGCCCATTACCAGAAGCAATGAACCGTGGGATGGGAACGTGAGACCTTGAACACAAGCGGGTGCTAACGAGGTCAAAGAATGGGGTTACGGTATCTACCGTATCCAATTATCGATTGATCAGTAATGGATTGCAGATGAAGACCGAGGGAGCCAAGAAGAAGGGGAAGGGCGCCGATCTACTCGACATGTTCGACGAGGCGGCTGCTCGTCCTCCCACAGGAGCGAAGAAGAGAGGAGGCAGTCTCAAAGCTCGCGGCAAGAGCCCCGCCAGTGCCGATGGAGAACGGCCCACCACGAGGAAGGCTGCGGGGCGACCTGCGACCGAGGAGGGCGGCGCTGCGCGCCCCGCATCCAAGAGCGCCACGCGCCCTTCCTCCGGCGCGCGTCCGGCTTCGAAGGGCGCGGTCGGAGCGGCGCCGCCTCCGCCCCGCTCGCGCCCCGCGTCGAAGGAGGGCGCGCGGCCCGCCTCCAAGACTGGCGCGGCGGCGCGTCCCGGCTCCGGAGCCGCGGGAGCGGACCGCGCCCGCTCCGCAAGCGTCAAGAAGCGCACTCCGCCCGCTTGATTTCATTTGCATTCTCGTATCGCTTAGTGTCTCTCATCTAGTCGATCCCCTGTGATTCTATCTATTGTCGGTAATAGCATACTTTCAAGCCCCGTACATACAATCATAGCCATATTCTGTTCCTACATGCGTAAAGATCGTGATCATAGCTCCATTTTCAAGCCCTGCTGAGCATGCATAGCCATTTCCTGTTCAGTACTTGAGTAATGATGATATCAATAAATTATTTAATTATCGTAGATGAATAAAAAGAATTTCTCCGACTCACCTCGAGAACTTCTACGCGCGAATCTATTGATTTTCGATAGCAACAGCATACTTTCAAGACTCGTAAGTAAACCTGTTCGGGAGTCTAAATTAGATCTCCGACCCACCTCGAGTATGCAGCTGCCGTGCTGCAGGTCCTCACGGACGGTCGTCTCGTAGAGGGGAAGAGCGCATCTGGAAAACATTTGATTTTGTGAGTACTGTTGTTCATTATTCCGACGAAGACAGTTTTTGTACCCAATTAAAGAGACTCGTTCTCGAAATCATTCAGACTTTTCTCACTTTGGAGGTACTGCTACAAACTAGTCATTTCATACATTGGTCGTTTTCTTCACTCGTATTCAACATGTTATTGATCTAAATCTCTTCTTGGTTCAAAATATAACTTGTGAAGCACATCATTTTCAGAAGTGGCTATATATTTATGAATGACAATTCAATCTCATCATGTCAATTTTGACTCTCAATGCAATATTTTCCTTGAGCCTCTCTCTTTAGCTAAGAATCACTTTAGTCTACATTGTCAACCATAATCCACTCACCGCACACTCGAAGCAGCAGCAGCGATCTCCGCCCGCACAGCCAGAGTGGAGGAGAGCGAGGGACGACCGTGGTCACGAGCGACGACGGAGAAGGAGAGGAAGGGAGAGGGAGTGCAGCCCTGAATATTGATAGAGTTACGGTAGGGTACTGTAGGATACTGTAGGCCACTGCATGGGTGCTATGCTAGAAAGGAGAACAGTGAATGAGAGAAGGGAGAGGGAGTGCAACCCTGGGGAAGACATACGGTAACTATACTGTAATTACTGAATGATGTTGAGGTCTGTGAGTATTGGAATTAATGTACGGTAAGCGAGGATACTGCAGGCTACCGTACCTTGTCCGCCAGTCGCACCCTGCCGCTCTCCGGATCGATAATCACGGCGTTCGATCCCTCGACGGAGTAGGAGATGCGCGCGTTGTCGCCTGAGGAAATTATTGATTGATTTTTGTTATTTCAAATCACGAGAAGATGAGATAGCGCTGATAAAGGAAACGATTGGGTGAAATGGACTGCATGAAGCATATATAATTTGAAATATCCATTGTGCAACACAGCCACCAATCTATTCAAAAGGCGATGATCTTAAGGTTTCTTCCTTGTTTTTCAACATTTTCCATCAGATATTTTCGGAATAATTTCATAAATTCAGTGTCTCACCCGCATCCGCGTCGGTCGCGGACAGGTCGACCGCGTCGTCCCTCGATCGATTGAGGCGGATGGCGACGGATGGCGTCGCCCACACGGGCGCGTTGTCGTTCACGTCGCGGATCTGAGATGCAACCGATAATCAATCGATATCCAGGCAATACCGGAATTTGGCTACCGTAGCTAAACATGGCTTTTTTCTGATGATACGATAGTGATTGAGCTGTGTGTTCAAGCAGTGATTTTAGTTTTTGTCACGGCAAGAAAACTACTAAACAAACCTTGGAAAGGATTTCAGATAAAATGAACTCTTTGAAACTTATTTTCTGCTGTTCTAAAATCACTTCATACCAGCATGGTCTGGCCTTTTCACCAACTAACTAAATATTAAGGAAAATCAATACAGACATACAGTAATCTACCGTACCTGCAGCGTGATTGGGTGGTCCAGCACGGTGGTCTGTTCTCGCTTCAGGGAGAACATCAGCTGGTACTCGGCCGTTGTCTCGCGGTCGAATGGAGCGCAGACTGAAGGTTACGGTAAGGTACGGTAGGTTATGGTATCGTGCGTTTCGAACGCTCAGCTTTGTCAATACTGTGTTTAGCGGCAGCCTTACGAACTGTACCGGAACGCAATAATCGACTTGCGATGCTTCAGCAAGCCAACGGTAGGAAAGAGTCGTACACTAGCGGAACCGATTATATTCTTACGATAGTTGGGAAGTGAGTACTGTGAAGTTGTGTATCGTTGTGGATGTTAATCAAGATAACAGTTTTGTTTTGTTTGTGGATGGATCATTGATAGTCAGCAAAATAACGGGGGAAATGGAAGCGCTGAAACGCATTCGATGTTTTTCCCTATGAGCTCAATGAGCACAACGGTTTCACGTTTACCCTTACGATTTCACAATTGGAGCAGAGGAAACTAAACAATCTTCAAAGAGTAAGCAGCTTACTACCTTACGCTAGGGCGCGACGGTAGCATATTGAATCGTGAATAAGCAATAATCCCTCATCCGTTAGCAGATACACGTTCAGTGTGTCCGTTTCACAGATTTCATGCAATCATAGTAGTTCAAAAATGAAAGCCCTCCCTCGTGATAATCAAATCTTCACCAGATAGCAGGTACACGTGCAGTGTGTCCGTCTCGCGGATGCACAGCGACACGCAGCCGGACATCTCGAGGTGACTGGAATGAGGGGATGATTGAGTATCTTCGATTCGCAATACAGTCACTTGTTTCCAATCTCCTAAGGCTTGAGAATGAGGAGAAACTGATGGCTACTTTCCTTCTCACACTGCTTCGCTACGGTAGAGCAATTGCTGATTATTTTTTGTTTGTTTAACCGTCGGCCTTCTACCTATCAATGTTTCTAGATACCATTACGCAAAATGGTACTTGTGTAACAGAACTCGTTCCTATGTCCCTTTCAAAAGTCCAGTTTTCGCTTACAACTCACATTCTCGGATCGGGCGGGGCCACGCTCAGTCTCGCAACGATGGCTCCCAGTGTGATGTTCTCACTTTTTCTCTTGCTACCCTCGCTATCCCCATTCTACGCATGCACTTACTGGCCTCTAGCGTTAACTCATGAGGTGTGATGCAGGCGTAAAAATGACTACTCACATTCTCGGATCGGGCGGTGCAACACTCAGCCTCGCTACGATCGCTCCCAGAGTGATGTTCTCATCTAGTGCCGCCTCGGCGTGTTCAGTGAGCCAGACGATGTCGAACTGAAAAAAATGTCTTTGTTCTTTGATGTTTGATCTTTCAGTGTCTCTGTTTCTAGAAGAGAGGAGAGAAAAAAATTTAGCTTTTCACTGAAAAGTTTCAGTTTTGTTTTTCTTCCAGAAAGCACCAGGCGGAATTGATTTCGAAAGAACACTGAGCCAATAATCCACCCCCTGAAACTCACATGGTTCACCGGCTCGTCGGGAGTCTGCACGTGCACAGTGACGAAGGCGGTGCCCTCGAGGGGTGGGGATCCTTAATTAGTTAAGTTTTAATACGTTAATTAACCAATTATTTGATATCAATATCATTAATATCAATTTGCATAGTCATCTTCCACTTCTATGCAGAGGGTGAGACTATAGCATTCAATGGTAGATTACGAGCGATATTAAGGTTGACACAGCAGCACCTCCATCAGCAGCAAGCAAACTTCCTAGCCTTATTCCCATGATTGGGGTCGGCTGCCCCATTTTATACGTACTGATGCGACGGGGCCTAGCCTGTTTCCAGTGGTCTGGCGCTGACGATACCATTTCCGCAGGGACATTTGTTTGCCGTGTCACCACCAACACTTCTTAACCCCCTTAGTACCTCCATCGGCAGCGACCACGACCAGGTCGTAGGTGCCTGCCAGCGGGGCCGCAGCTGCTGCGGCTGCAGAGACGAAGAGACTGCCGTTGGGGTGCAGCGTGAAGGGAGAGGAGTGGTCGGAACGGACCTATAGCGAACAATTTGACAGTCAATAGAGTTATTGCTTTGTGCAACACCAAGAACCTAGACAGCTTCTCATGTCAAATAAGTATTATTTCAACTTCTATGTTCAGAATACAGAAACGTTACAGTTCTGAACAGTTGTGTACTGTTGTACTGTTGATGAGGTTACTGTAGGATACGGTACTCACATTGGCCAATCGATAGCTGATCCTCGCATTGACGCCCTCGTCGAGGTCGGTCGCCGTCAGATTGAGCACGGGCGTGTGCGAGGAGATGTTGGCGTTGATGGTCAGGGAGTAGTTCGTCTGGAAAGGATACGGTAGCTCACTGAACTGTACGGTAGGATACGGTAGGTCATCGATCCCAAACTGACTCACCTTCGCGAATTTGGGCGCATTGTCGTTGACGTCCTTGACGAGCACGCGCACCGTGAGCTGGGCGCTTCTGGTAATTGTTCTTGTTTGTTTTCGTGTTTTACTGGTGTTTCGTTATAGTGCTCTCCTTCTTCTGTCATGGCCCGTTAGAATCGTACGAATCGTGAATAGTTCAGTCTTGGTTTTCAATCCCTAAGATCTTTCCGATTCACTGATTCCATCTCGATTGCGCTATTGCAAATTACACCCTTGCGCCTCGGATGATCGTAATCTCATTGAACATTCGCGAGAACTCGTGCGATCTACCGGCGCGTTAACTAATGTTTTAAAACACATTTAGAAATATGCTTCGCTCAGTGTTGAAGGCAATGTGCTCACAGAATAATTCGATGTGTCTGAGAATCTCGACGTATAACTCAATAACAAAATCAAGCTCAAGGAACCTGGTGGGTTCTCCTCCATCCTTCGCCTCCACGATCAACTCGTAGCTTTCTCGGTACTCCCGGTCCAGTTGACCGTTGAGTTGCAGTTTGGTCACGAGTTCTCCCTCGACCTGAAACATAGAGCGTATGTATTCAATAGTCAAGGAATGTGTCTGGTGATTTTTAATACGTAAGTAATGCCTATTCCTTTCAAAGTACAGGACGTGATTGCTCGAGTTCACCTCAGGATAATCTATTTGATCTCACCTTCGACGTTTGCAGCCGGAACACGTTGTTGACGTTGCCTGTAATGAGTCAGTGTTTCAGCGTTAAACAATATCATTCGATATGCTTCAAGTAGAATTCAACTGTTGCGTGAAATGAATAAAATTAGTAATCGGTCACCATACAGCCTTAGCACCAAATCCGCACCTCTCAGGATGGAGTAGCTCTGGACGTCGAACGGGGGTAAGATACGTTTTTAATAGTGTTCAGACAACGAACAACTATTACAGCATCAGTACATTATTTCCTTCGCTTCGAAACTCGAATGATATCCACACCTCTCAGAATGGAATAACTCTGCACATCGAACGGGGGCGAGTCTGCATCGGTGGCTGCGGGGAGATGGAAGAGAGAACCCTTGCGAGCGACTTCCGAGATGTCCAACTGGAATGAATTGGATGACGTTACCAATAATTTATTAATCAATGTCCAGACTGCAAGATGATCTACAACGCTAATAAAAGTATTCTCCTCGTGAAATCTCAAGCTATTGGGTGTTGCAATGTTGCCTCAACTTGAGGTTGCACACCAGAAATCAAGAATGTCTACCTGCAGGAAGTCCGGGCTGAAGACGGGCGCATTGTCGTTGACATCGACGACGTTGACGGTGATCTGGACGCCCTCGCCGCCGTTGAGAGGCACCGAGAGGATGTCGAAGCGGGTACTGGAAAGGGTTCTCGTGACGATTTCGAAACTTCAGAGTGGCAACTAGAATAGCTAAATTTCAGATATTTTGGTTGAACTGCGCCCTAGTTGAGAGAGCGCCAGTTGAGAGGCACCGAGAGGATGTCGAAGCGGGTGCTGCAAGATTTCAAGAAAAATTGTGTTAATTTGGGAAGCTAGAGATTTTGATGAAGTATTCTAGGCTTTAAGTAAGTTGAATGAGCCCTAGTTGAGAGGAACGGAGTGGGTGTCGAAACGCGTTCTGGAATGGAAGGAATCGATCGGGCTCGGCACGCATAGAATGATGAATATTTCCATTGAAGTAGTCCAATATTGGAAGAATTTCCAGCCCGTAAACGATGACTTTCGGATGTTTGGAGGTCTAGTTCTCTAGCTCAATCACGGCTTCTTTACCGGGTTTCATAATCCAGCTCGTCAGCCACTCGAATCGCGCCCGTTCGCTCGTCCACGTAGATTGCCTGCAAATGTTTTCCAAATAACATTTTTTTATTCTCTATTCCGATAGCTACCTGAATTAGGGCTCTTGTAACAAGAGATTGTTATGCACACCCTGAAACGCATCCAATAGAGCATTACTCAGTTACGTGAAAGTACTTGGTACACGGATATTGTGTTGATTCGTTACGTTTCAGAAACAATGTAACTGTCGACCACTCGTTCATCGGTGTTGCTCCGTACTTGAGTAGTATAAAAGGAAACTATTTTACCACTCTCTCTCCCCCTTCAGTGCTTCCAGTCCTCATCTCCAATGACCTCAGACAACAAGAGAAGAGCTACTCTGTCCATCTGTCAAGATGGCTTGGACAAACACACTTACGCCTTAGATTCCCTCTTGATGTCACTGTCTGCGACTGTAACCCAATCACCGCTCTTCATCTGTTTTTGTTTTCCTTGTTTTGTTGTTATTGTTTTCTCCAAGTCCCTGGCTATCCTAATGCGCTAGTGTCCAGATTTCATTAGGTCCCTTAGAAGCGACAACTGAGTTTGGAGGGGGGAGCTGTGCTGTCTCTCCAGCTACTTCTCTCTCTATTTCTGTCCGACGGGCGATAAAGCATGCGAAATAGAGAGAGCGTGAGGATTCCTTCCAGTGTGGCAGTCAATTCCCTACAGAATAAGCTGTCAGAAACTCGGAGAATGAGATTGGAGGAGGGGAAACAGAGCTCATCAATATCATTCCGCGCCAAGAAATCATAGGAGGAAGTTGTTCTCATTTATCAGCTTTTGTTTCAGATTCATTGGAGGCGTTAGGAGGAGAACGGCCCTATGCTAATTCCCCTCAGTTATGGACTGAATGGTCACTAATCCACAGCGATTTTCCCCTCACTCAACCGATCGAGGCAATTACTCCACAGGCCTTTGCGGGCGGTCAGTCACCGCAAAGATCGCTCATAATTCGACGAAAATTTGCTGAGGCGAGAGTCAAAGCGAAAGTGAGAGAGCGCAGAGAGGCAAAGAGTGCTAAGGAATTGATGACAGTCTTCGATTACTAATTATCGTTGGGGTGGCAAGGTCAGCAGATCTCGAGGGAGGGAGAGAAGGAGTGTCGAGTTTTATGGGAGAGAGGGCAAGGAACGGTTTGAATGTGGATGATCTTGTATGTTTCAGTAGTCATTCAAAGGAGTTTTTGAAAGATCTAGTTCAGTGAATACAACTTTTTGGCTCGAGAAACTGAAAAATTAATACGGTCCGATGGTGATAACAGACAAGAATGACGATTCGCAGCATGTACGTTTCGACAATAATTCAAGAGAGCTCTTGTGAGGACAAGTGCAATGATAATGCTTTTCAGTTTCAAAATCATATAATCCATGCGAAACGATTCTAGGTGAAAGGCAGAGTTTCATTCCTACGATGAAATCATCTGCGGTTCAGCAACCATTCAACAGAGTTACTGAGCGGAATTTGTCAATTCCTTCGAGCGCTCTTTGTTTATAACCCCAACAAAAGTTATTCCCGCACAGTGTTCGGGAGTTTCTCTCTGATTAGTCGCTGACCTCAAGGATCGAGAGGGAAAGTACTCACTGTTCCCCTAAGTAGTGGACATACTAAGGAGTGGTACCCTCAAGGAATGGAATGGGTCTCTTCAGTCCACATGCTCTCTCATATATCAGCCATTCCTAGATACTGCGTGAAATTAAGAGCTCAAGAACAGGGAATGGTTATGTCAAAGGAACGCGCGCAAGAGCGACGGGAACATTGATTGATCGAGACGGAATAGTATGATACGAAAGACAACAAATCAAGCAGAGATATGACAGCTTGACCTCAGTGATGGGCAAATAGGGATGATTGACAGTGACATCATTTAGCAAAGTTCTCTCGCTGATCAGAGAAAGCGAGAGAGCGTGTGAAAATGAGAGACCGAGAAATTGCTTGCACGTATCGGATACTCACCTTCTCAGTGGCATTATCCGGATAGACAATCAGATATGTGACTTCGGTCGAGGTGGACGGCTCGGTGATGAAGCCTGGAAAGAGTCATTTTGATTCTTGTTTTCCCCTCCCAGGAACTATTGGGTTGGGCAAATTATGGTCTGGGTTCATTATTCGGAGAGTTTTATGCTTAGACTAAACGAATCAAAAACACCTTGGAGCTAATGGAATTGAGTGCAATCCTAGTCAAATAAACATAATTATTTTCGTAATTATTTTCGAAATACCAATTAAATATCCTTTCGAGGCGTCTTCGGAGACGTTGAAGACGACGCCGGCGTGGAGGCCGACGAAGAGGGAGAAGAGGAAGAAGAGTAAGAAGGTCATCGATGCAAAGGCATTACTGTTGGGAACTGCAAAAGGTTTTAAAATGTGATGGAAATCAATGCAAGTCACGAGAATGACTGAAAAGTCGAGTAGCATCAAGGAGGAAGACGATATATCGGGAAGCATAATGGATTCGAGACTTGAAAGAAATGCGAATCAGTGTAGTGGTAATGGGACACGAGCGGAAGACTCGACTCGAGATGATACGCGATAAAAACGGCTACAGCTCAGTTAGTACAGTGCGTAATCAATCAGGAAGTCTCTAGATAGTCATCAAAAATGACTGCTTTCGCGTCCGAAATGACTTTAAACAGGAGCACTTCCTGAGATACGATGCAACGGCCAAGGTAATGTCCGAAACGTGGCGCTAAACAGCCAATCAGAATCACCGTGAAATGGCCACCCTCCCTCTCTCCCTCCAAACTCGTCCCCATTTTAAGAGGTGAGAAAGAGTGAGGGGAAGGAAGGGATAGGAAGAGGCGATGAAATGGAAGGAGAAGAAGAAAGTGGATTAGTCATTGTGTGAAGGCTGGCGGGCCTGTCGCAGTGTTTTGATCCGTGATTGGGAACGTTTCAGAGTTGGGTGAAATAATCGAGTCTGGCTTGAACCATAATCGGTAACGACCTCTGCTTACAAACTATTCAAAACGCGAAAATCTACTTCAGGGTGGTTATAAGTTTGCGCAGTTGAATGGAACTGTAGTTCGCATCCGGTCTCCACGAAAACCGCAATCAAAAATCATGTACCGGTGTTTTGGTCCCATAAACATTACGAGAAAATCTAATGCTTCAAAGCAACATAGTCGGGAATCGGGCTGATGTGTGGTTCCGATCAGATAGGTTTCAGGGTGGTCTTAAACGGCCGAAACGGAGTAGAACAGCAATAACTGTACAAGAAGCTATTCAGTAAATGAGGAACTATTCAACAAATGAGGAGTCTGACTTCCTCAAGATCGGGCCAACACTCTAAAGCGAACGGCGGAATGAGGATTGAGGAAAGAGAGTACACTCAAGGACGGTCCTTCCTCTCTCTCGATAATCTGAGACTCCCTATGGAAATGAGAGAGGGGGAGCCGCCCAGGGGGGGAGAGACAGTCTTCCTTCCTTGAACAATGCACTGTCACTCTCAATATTCAGAGCTCTCTAGAGGGTCAGAGAGGCGAGAGAGCGTGGGAAATGGAGAGAGTCTCCCTTGCGGCTCTTGACAGTATCAAGTGGATAATAAGCGAGGCCAGGATGAGGCGAAGGAAAACAGTAAACGACAAAACTGAGATCAAATGAGTTGCAAGGATGCGTTGTAGTTCTGAATCTGACAGTAACCACGATTCTGGCGTGTTCTCTAATGCAATAGAAACTGAGCAAAAACGATAGAAACGGATAAGAAACGGAGGGAGAAATCGAAAAGTTAGCCAAACTCGAGAAGGAATCCATCAGCAAGAGAGTAAAATCGTCACGAATTGCGTCCCCGGGGGGATTTGCGCGTTGACCCCGACGAGAGGAACGAAAAGAGGAATGAGGAGTTTGCATCTTTATCAAATCAACATTTTCTCTCAAACTATATCACAGAATACTAGCATCCGAATGGTGAAATAAGGAACGAAAATCTTGTATCAAAATTTTAATAGTTCGAACCGTGACAAGGCATCGAAGAAGTGCCAAGTAACTGACGATAAACACATGATTGGACGGCTAACACAATGTAAGAGTTGACGAAAAGGGAAGCAGAGCGCGTTGACCCCTCACGCGAACGAAAGAGAAATGAGGTGAGAGGAGAGATAGTGTGATAAAAGATAGAGGGTCGATAGAGAGCGATAGAGGTTATGGGAATATCCCCTAGATCTTGTGCGGTATTTTTAAAACGTACAGGTTTGATTTCCCAAATTACTGTGCTGGCTAACACTAGTAAGGCTTGAAAGGCAAGTTATGAATATTTCAGATCGCTCGGAAAGTTATACCGCCCTACGCTCAGATTCGCAATGAAAAGACTAGGCTCCGTTACTTTGCTTGAAAGACAGGTTATGAAGGCGGATAAGCGTGAAATGAGCTCGCGCAGGCTTGGGGATCAGCTATACTTTGAGCATTTCTCATGATCTTCAGTCGATCAAGCAGGCATTCATATCGTAATCGATGGCTTGAGCAGTCAAAGGATCTGTCTGACAAGCGATACACCGAGCAAAACGGTGAGAACGACATCAGAGTAAGAGCATAAGCGAAGGCTTGAGCATTCAAAAGAGCTGTCCTCATTTCGCAAACGCGCCTCTCTGTCTGACCAGCAAGACCATTATTCCGTCACAAAGAAAGGCGAAAAGTCGACAGAAATCATAAGGGGATTGAGGGATCGCCGGACCTGCAATTTAACGATTACGGGCCGACACATAAAGGTCACTCAGTCTCTCAAGGAGGCCGTAGAGGCAAGTAAGGGCGAGAGAGTGTGTGAAATGGAGAGAGTCAGGCATTCCTTCAAGAGAAAAGAAAGAGGCGCACCACCTCTAAATCTGCCCGTTAGTATGCAAATGAGTGAGGGCCCCCACTGATTGGGAGAAGGAGGAGAGGAGAGGGAGGAGTGTGAAAGAGTTGGCCGATTTATGGTCAGGCTGGAGAGAGATTGAGGGAAATGGAGAGAGAGCGCAAGTTGGGAGGAGCAATGCCAATCAGAGAGGACCTCCCAGAAGGATTGAGGATGTTTGGGTCTGTCAGTTTTGCGTGCTCTCTCGCTGGTTAGATGAAGCGAGAGAGAGTGCGGAGAGCTTTTACATTTGCTCACCTCACCGTGGTGTAAAAGTGGTCCACAACTTTCTATTGCCAAGACTGTTGCGCTAACGGGCATAAACGCTCACGCAGTACACAGGCCTGGCAAACCCATGTGCACAGGCGGCCTTCCCGAACCCTTGGCTCGGATACGGAGGGTAAATAGAGCACCCTCATGGCTACGACAAGTCCCACCA
>LS522179.1:284352-303323 GCA_900490845.1 Pristionchus japonicus
GTGTGCTTGTCGTACTCATGAGCGGTCGCAACATGTTCCAAAATGACTTTAAATATGAAGTGTGAATATGAAAAATGATGTACTCAGTGAGCTCTTTAAGATGAGCACCATATCGGGTAGGTTCGGAAACTTTTTTTTTGAAACTTCACTTTTGGGCTCCAAAACGACGCTGATGGGTATGATCGATTTGCGGTTTTTTTAGCTCATTCGATGTGGGGTTACGAACTCTGAAACATATAAAAAATTCCCGAGGGTCTTTTTCCATTCAAAATTTATAATATTTAATAAGTGGTTTTTCAAAAATGAAAAACCAGTTTGCGATCGAAATTTCCAACCGGCTAAAAGTGGATTTTGAAGGCCTAGGTGGGTACATAATATAACCACACTAACTTTGGACCTAGGTCGCGTCGTTTTTTTAATGCGAATTTTTCTTTTTTAAAGTTTGAAGCCCCGCCCCTTTTTGGGTTTTTGATCTTTGATCGAATAAAGTTCCAGACGATGATCAGGACCCATGGGGGTACCTCCACAGCAGTTTTGGTCAGGATCTGAGATGCCCATGTCCTGCCTATCCAGGAATCTTACGTAGCCGGTCTCTTAAATATTTTTCAAAATACCTGTTCTTATCCGCCATCTTCCACATGTCCGCGATGTCCTTGTGGCCGAGGCCGACCTGAGAGTTACTTAATTAGTTAATTAGTTAATTAATTAACTTAATTATTTCTAAATTACTCACCTTTTTCATCACAGCCTTCTGGAATTCGTCCTTGGACAGGCGACCGTCGTGATTTGCGTCGTTTTCCTAAAGAAAATTAGTGATTTTCGAAATTTGGGGCTGTGTGCTTATATTTTCTCCCGATTATGAAAGTTTTCGTTTCAAAGCGAAACCTTAGAAGTTCGGAAAACAGAAAAGCAATCTCGATGCAATTCCATGTTTATCCCTGCCCACTCCTTTTGTTATCACTCCACCCAAGCTGCAATCAAATCGCACTCCTTTCCTCTCTCTTCCTTCTCTTTTCCTCCCTATCAATCGAAGTGCCGCGACGATCTCCGATTTGTGGCGTTGCTATTTTCGTTATTCGTTTAGATCAATACTTGCTCTATATCGTTTTCGGAACATTTCTCATTCTGAACTGTGGACGAGCCCCACCACTCGTGCTCTCTTTTCCAAGAATCTGTTCATTCGTCTATTCATCAAGTTTGATTCAATCTTTAGTACTTCTTTAGGTGATGACATCCTTCTTTCAATCTATTATTCGGGTCGTGTGACGATAGAATAGACAGCGCAATGCATATTTGAACTTCTGGACTCTAGTGCAATGGCATCGCAGAGCTCATTAGCTAATGAGGAAACGCATGAAGTAGGAGGATGCACTAGGTCATACGCAGTATCTGGTCAATGTCCTCTATATACTACTCATGAGCTCTTGTCTTGTTGCGTTTCTTCGCACTTTCAAACCCGGAATTCACGTGATTGTGAGAAATCCAAACTTCTCAACACGTGAACGTGTTATCTCTCCGAAAATGTGTAAGGAATGGAGCGGCTTTCCTTTCTCAGAAGCAAAAGCCGGAAGTAGCGGTGATGATTTTCACCTCTTCCCATTCCGCGCCCTTCTACCAATTTCTTTTCTCACGAATTGTACCTTTCAGTACCTATTCCACACATTTTTTTCATAAGTGGGCCGCAAAATGAAGCTTCTGTATTCTGGAAAATTTGGTTCTCGCTATCAACCACTCCGCGTCCACTATTTTCCACTAATAACTGGTTCATTTTGTAGCTCACTCGAGTTTTTGACGTGAAATTTACCTTCAACCACTCCGCGCCCTTCTCCTTTGCCACTCTCTCCAGCGCGTTCTTTGCCTGTTGCAACTCATCTCTAGTCAAGACGCCGTCGTTGGTGCGGTCAGCAACCTGAGTAATTTGGAACTTTATTAATTACTATATGTTCATTTGTCAGCATTTGAGTAGTTGTAGGAGCAAAGAATTATGTTTCATTTACTTGCACCGTTGAGTGATTCATGAAGTTGGAATGAGTTTCATAGATGGTAGAATAGCTCTCGCGAAAACGAGGAAATGATTTTACGCCAGCTGACGCTCGAGAAATTAAACTACTATTCTGAACTTTTTTTGGCTTTTTGATGATATTTGATTTCTAACCTTGACGATCTCCCCGATCTCTCCCTTGCTCAATCCCTGCTCCGCGAAGGAAACGACGGCGAACTCGTCTATCCCGACCACGCCGTCCGCGTCGAGGTCGTAGTGGTCTGAAAATTGAACAAAGCTGATCACAGATCTTTAATCTCAAAGCCTAGCAAAGCCTAAGTCTGAAGTTGATCTTTGGTCTTTCTACGTGCTTCCTTCCTAGAGAAACCGTAGTCGAGAAGTTGTGTTCTGAACGCACTTCCAATATTGGGCAGTAATGGTATTCTATTTCATATGATTTAGCTATTGGAGAGCGCAAACGCGAATTGTAGACTAGTTCCTAGTCCCGCGCGCTAATCAACAGCTCTAGAAAGCCCACGACGCCGTCCGCGTCGAGGTCGTAGTGGTCTGTAGTTGATGTTGCAAAAATAGCTTGCGTTGGCACAATACGGGATTCACAAGTGCGCTTTTAGAAAGGTTGCTAGCTCTACGCGCTAAGATGTCGATAATCGCGTCGAGATCGCAGTGATGAACTGTTGATTTAGCCTCTGTGATGACTTCTGATCTTTGATCTTTTTGCGAATTCAAGTATTCGCATGAGCTTTTGTTTGCAAGTGCCAGTGCATGAGCTCAGCGCTAGTCGCAATGATTGACATCATTTTCGACCTTCGAATTTGTAATCTATGCGCTGATTGTGACAGATAACGCTGATCTGAGGGACATCATCACTCAATCATTGAGACTACGCGACTTCACATGCACTGATTCGGTGCACGTCACTCTAATCATTCCGATTCATCGAGATCGCGGCCATTTTACCTATCGATCCTTTCAATTGTTCAAATTGAACTTTCACTCACCTTTCGCTGCTGTCGCCACCAATAGTGCTGAAAATGCCGCAAGTCGTAGCATGTCTGTTACAATTCTCGAGTGAGAACAGCGAATTCAACGCAACTAGAGAATCAGAGCAGAACTATCCGGGAAGTTGGTTTATAAGCTGAGCGAAAGAAAGAAAGCGAAAAGTGATCTGCTTCCCTTCTTCGTCCTGGGAAAACGGAGATAAAGAGGGAGAAATGGGCGATGCTGACCCCATTCCCTTTCACTCCCTGCTTGATGTGGTGGAGCGTGATGAGCAACACACTTTTATGTCAGCTTGGTGTTTGCAGCAACCATGTTATATCAAGTTACTAGTGGGTTTCTCGGAAATAAAATACTCTAGGGCGTTGAGCATCAGCTTCAAGTTCACCATAGGCGCTGCTGACCCCATTCCCTCTCACTGGTACCGAATGTGATGGAGCATGATGAGCAAGAAACTCTTCTGTACCAGCGTGGGAATTTAAATCATCTGAAAAGTTTAGATTGATCGGTTGAGTTTCACAGTCGTCATTTCATCTCTCTTAACTGCAATTCTCCAGTGAAGCCCTCGCTTTTGTAGTTACTAAAAAATTCCATGTAGAATAAAATTTTTTAATGACTTTTGAACTATCAAATTTTAGAGCAATATTCCTGGTCACTAGATCAGAAATATTTTTAGTGCTCTTTTGAGAACTCAACCATGTTGAAAAAACAATGGCATTGAAAAAAACAACGGCATCTGGCATTAAAGAGTCATCTTCAGTTTTTCTGCATCCCTAAAGGGTGCAGTGGAAAGCCTGAACACTCCCCAGAGTCGTCATCTATCATCTTTCGCATCTTCATAGCGTGGATGTCTGATGCAGAGAAAGTCCCAATTTGGAATACTTTTGGGCATTCAGAAAGTCGGAATAACGGACGACAGAGGCTTCCAAAAATTCATTAGATCTTTTCCTTCTCTACCAGACAGAAATTAATACATTATTGGTACTGGAAAGATGCCCACTATCATGACCACTGTCATGAGGTGTTTTGGAATCATGAGGCTCCCTGCCCCTGAGATCCCTCGTTTATGCAGAGATCTTTGCGTCTGAACAACAAGAAGTGGAGGTTCACAAAAGACTGAGCATGTATGCCTTTTCAGTCTTCGAAATCAACTGTATCCGTATTTCAAACAAGATAGCTCTCCTCTGAGCTTCCTAGGGGTTGCATGAATAGGTGGAGGGTAGCCCACCAAGCGATTCTAAGATGTCAGGTCCTGGAAATCCCCGAGACTCCGGAGATCCCTCGCGTGTGCAGAGATCTCATGTCTGGACAACAACCAGAGAGAAAGAAGATGAGGGAGGATAAATCCTGATTGTTGAGACGAGTCTGCGTCTTTCCGGTTCACGTATTCCTTCAATACCTTCTTACTTTCACGATTTGTAGACTGACATCCAACTGTCTGAGTGAAGAACAGTCCTGTCTTCTTCCTTCGTTCTCCTCCTGCCTCCGTTTCTCAGCACGCTTTCGTGCATAAAAGGACTGATATCAATGCTTCTCCCGAAGGTTTGCAAACGTCGTCTGGACAAAGACTAAGCTTGCTACTATGGCTTCCTCACTGTGTTTACTACCTGTCTTCATCCGCTTCCCAGAACCGCTTTCTAGAACCTCGTGAACAGTATTGTGAAAGTTTTCCTCCTCCTCTTCTTCTTCGAGAAATTTCCTCCTCTGCCCCCGTTTGTAGTAAACTTCCCGCCTGTTCTTCGGTCTTCTCTCGATTCTCGTCTTTCGCATGCTTAGACAGGGCGAGAGAGTGTGCGATATGGAGAGAGTCAGTCGCTGTCCCTCTAAGCAGCCCACTTCAGCGTTCATTTCCCCCGTGTTGACTCGTCTCAGTCTCTCCATTTCTCGTGCTCTCTCGCTTTTCTGACAATGCGGAAGGGAACAGTGGTCTCCCAAGTCTGCCTGTCTCCTCCTCTGTCTGACCATCCAGAGCCGTAGCCGTCGAATAGGGAACATCTCTTTTCCCCGGCTTTCGAGAGACCCAACGAAGTTAGGAGAGGCTTCATCCGCCAGTTGAGCATAGATCTGCCTGCTTTGTGCCTCTTCTCAAGCCATTTTCTCCCTTCGAGGCAACACTCTCTCCGTTTCGCACGCTCTCTCGCCCTGTCTAGTAGGCGATTCAATAAGAAAAGCGGTTCCTTCCCATCGGTTCTCTGGCCTTCAGGCCCGCTGTGTTGTCACAATACGTGGTTTGCCGCCAGTGGAGAGGGCCTGCCTCTCCTCATTTCGCATATTCTATCGCTCTGACTAGTTGTTGAGAGTGCGTCTGGAACGGAGAGATAAGAGAATTACTCGCTTGGAGAGGCGGAACTATTCGTGAGAAGTTGACTGGGGTGGCACTCGTGGTCCTTCACGTGAGAGCAGTCCTTGTTCCACGCGCTCGTAATAATTGTTCTTACTCTATCAACAAGATCACGGGTCGCAGCCTTACGTGAGTGAGCATTCGTGATCCGGTTGAAAAGGTTCTGAATTTTCCATATCAACCGTTATCGGGGTTCACGTGAAAGTAGCATGAATTTCTCGCAGACTTTCCTCCTCCGCTTTCACGAATTCGATTTGTATTCTGTCAACTGAATCTGTCTGGCCGGAGAACAATCCTGCCTTCTTCCTTCTTTCTCAGTCTTCACATCTTCTTTCTCCTTTCGGTCAGACATAGCGAGATATCTGCGCATTTCGTCAGAATATTCCAGAAGGTATGGGGCGATCTCGAAATCATGGGAAAGCCCGCGCTCCCGTTTCGTCATTCCCTTCATTGTCGAGAGTGGCCTTAGTGTCGGAAGCATAACGACAGCGATCCAGGCAAGGCCGCTTTCGTCACCATTATCTCCTATTTTAGTCGCGTAATCTGAAAATAGCAAGCAATGACGTTCCTGAATCTTGCCTTTTTATCGGAAGAAGAGCGAGAGAGCATGCGAAATGGGGAGAGGACTGGCTCGAAAATAGCCCTTAGTCTCGCCCATAACCTTGCACGCCCCCATAGCGATAGCTATGCCTGCACTCTCCTCCTCCCCAATGCTCCCTTCGCCATCCTTCTTCTCCCCTTGAAGGTCTCACTCTAACCTCCCCTTCTTCTCTCTACCCTTCACGTTTATCCGTACTACTGCTGCCTCTACTGCGCGTTACCTTTGAATAATAGTTTGAGTATCTTCTATGAGGTCGCTCTTTGAACTTGTCTGAGCAGCGTGAGACATTTCAACCTTTGATGTCTCGCCATGTGAAGGACTCTAATTATGGCTGCCTGAAAGTACAACTCTCCATTCAGTTTCTTTCCGCGAATACATCGTGTAACCACTACTACTGCACTTCCCAGTATCCCATGCACAGATTTCTGCCTTTCTTGTTGTTATCTCGTTTGCAATTGTAGTCTTGCGGTTGATTCTCGTGCAGTCTCACGGTTTCAATATCCTTTATCGATTCTTTCTCCTCTTTCTCGGAAAAGGGCTCGCGTTCTTTGTCAAGAGCTGCTTACGTGAGTTCCAAATACGGGTAAACGTCTATTCTTCTTTCACACTCTCTCACCGGTCAGAGAGACGAGAGAGTGTCCAAAATGAAGAAACAGTTACCCGTACTTCGAACTGAACTGCTAACCGTATAGTTCATTCGATTGAGAAAGCAGGTTCTCTTGCGAAGTCTTACAGAACAGATTCAATCCATTGCATGGTAAGCACATTTACGTTGGCGCCTACTCCATGATTTCTAGTTCATTAGACAAAACGAGATATTGTGAGCAGAAAGGCAGATTGGATTTGTCGCCACTCAATTTTCTCTCTGCCATTGACGCAGTGCAGTGTTCTGGAAGGAATCGGAGAACTGGAGAGCTTGCTTATCTGAGGCAGCAGCTTATTTCTCCTCAGATTTGTTAAAGCAGGTTTCTTCGAGATAGTTATCCTTGTCAGTAGTTTCTTTCGAGCTGTAGTTCTTTTCACTTTCCCTTCTAGACTCCAGTAGCCATTCTCCTGTCAATCAAGCACCAAAGATCCGAATCACATTAGTTCAGCGGCGCTGCAATATCCTTTCGCTCGTTCGTGTTATTGCATGAGTATAAAGATGAGAACCGAATCAGAGATCCCTTCCACAGGGTACGGCCTTGCGTACAATAGTGAGATTCATTCTTTTCCAGAGGGTACGCCCCCTCCCTGTCAGTCTCATGCAGCTTCATGGACAGAGATCCTTGTGTGATAGGTCGCCCCCTCCCTATATTTATGCTCGCGTCTTTATGCTCTCTGCAGGGACATTACTAGTGAATGGATGCTCTTTCTTCCATCTATCGTGTCGCTCATTGGTCATCCAGAGCGAGAGAGCAGGAGAAAAAAAAATAGGAACGAGATGTAGTGTGCTCTTTCTTTGGCCAGGCAAAGCGAGAGAGCACGTAAAATTGAGAGAGTCAGACATAAAAACACCGTGGTTCTATGTGAAAAGGACGCGTGGGCGCGGTTGCTTTCATGTTGAAAGGTCTTCCTTGCATTCCTAACAGACGCCATAGTTCAACCATCCATACATAGTGAGGTTTCCTATTGATTGTGTTTTATAGCTGTGGTATTCATGGACTCAGATCTACGCGTTGGCTCGTTCAGTGGCTTCACATACTCTTCTCGCCCAAACTGTATTCTGGCCTAGTGATGATGTAATCCACAACCTATCCTCAACGATGTCGCAATCCTTCTCGATTACCCTCTGTTTATGCCCTCCTCCTCCTCTCGATTGACTCTCTCAATTTCGCGTGCTCTCTCGTCGATCAGAGCTGCGAGAGAGCAGCCTTCGCCTTTCCTCGTCACTGTGTTTATCCGAGAATCGTATTGTCAATCTGCGTGGGCTCACGCGCTTCTGTAGATGCTGACTGAACCTCTCACTGCCACATGGTCTCTCGTTGGTTGGAGAGCTCAAAACTGCACGACAGGGTGTGTGATTTCTGATTGAGACTCTCACTGTCGCATGGTCTCTCGATGATTTTGCTACGCAAAAGCACGAGAATTAGAGGGAATCTGAAGCTCACGCGCTTTTGTGGATGTTTACTGTACACGAGCCCTCTCGCTGTTACAGGGCCCTTCAGGGCTAGAACCTGGCTTTTAGGCGCCAAACAAATTCTTGTTTCTGGAGTCATCCAGAGTTTGGAATCTTTTATACGAAATGGATTCCCATTGTAGAGTAATTTCCCCTTCGCCCACTCAAGGTACAACTATACCCCCTTTCCTTCTTCCAAGAATCCTTGATTGTTGTCCATGAGCTCGTGGGGTTCTTTGCTGTTCGGAGTTTCACTGAGTATCTCTAACCATGTTGTGCCCAATCCTTCAAGCTCTTCCGAGAACCCGAGTAATAGGAAAACTGTTTGGTAGGCCTCCGGGGACCGACAGAGAATTTGAACAACGATATCCTGACTGGGAACCCAGCGGGTTATTCGCTCAATCTTTGAACAGCCTGATAATCAACTTTGAACTATCTAAAAATTCTATTTTTCATTGTGGCTGGAACCAAGATCAGATTGAATTTCTTATCCTGGAACACTGATGAATGATCAGTGAAACGCATTCATTGTTTGTCTAATCGATGACAATTCTAATAATTGGAATAGGTTTCATTGTTTGTTAAAGTTATTGATATGGATGTATCCTTCAATTCTTCGTTTGCTGGTTATTCAGGGAAACAAATTCAATCTTCGCAGCTAGTGCTGGCCCCTGTCGGTTCAGAGTATCCACCAGTTGAAATCGTGCTCTCTGTTGTCCGCAGAGCGAATCCGACGGTAGATTACATTGGCTTAGGGATCACTCCATGTTTCTTTCCGGGCACATAGTCCGAGAGACAAGGCGATAGAGAGAGAGCGAAAATCCTCTGATGTACTCTCTCCATTCGCATGCTCTCTCATCACTCAGACAAAGCGAGAGATCAGGGGAAAGTGAGAGAGAGAACAGAGGAAATTGAATTGCGCTGTATAAACGATGAATCAACTGACGTTTTCCTCCAATTTATTCCATCCTTTCTCTTCTCTCTCCTGGTTCCCTGCACTATCTAGCAGGCTCATTTTCTCGTCCACTCGTCCATTGACCTGCCACACTCGTTATGTTTCGTTTGAGGCCAGTATTGCTCTCGTTTCGCATAAAAGTGCGAAATACGGGACTCCGTGTTCTTTTCACACACTCTTTCACAGGTCGGAGTGACTCGAGAGAGTGTTAAACGAAGTGACAATTACCCGGACCTCGCACTCTATTTCGCGTGATTCGTTCAATGCCGAGTATTGCGCTTTGTTTCGTCCATCCCGTCCGTTTTATCGATTGTCCAGGCGAAAAAGTGTGCGGAATTGAGAGAATCCGGTCATTCGATGATTCATTTCAGAGAAGAAAATGCCGCACAGAAAGCTCGAGGGCAAGAGGTCTCTGTTCGTCGTTACTGGTGAGTAAATTCTATCTACGAGTTAACTACGATTTTCGACAACATAGAAAATGTCAAAACGAGTCTTTTTGTTGTGGTGATCACGATTGGTAGAATCTTCTCATTTCAATTTTCGAACTCGCAGTGTAATTCGAATCTGTTTCACGGGGCTCATACAATCGTTCAGTTTTACGTTGCGGTGTTGATTTCACGACTTCTCTTTGAAAAATAACAAAAAGAAGGAGATTCAATCTGAGGGAATGATTTTGCTCATTTCCAGGCGCCTCCCGCGGCATCGGTCGCGAGATCGTCCTTCAGTGCGCTGCTCGTGCAGCCGAATCTTCTGCATTCCTCATCACTGCCAGGAACGAGGCGGCGTTGATGGAAGTGAAGGCGGAGATCAAGAATAAGTGAGTAACATCTACGGATTATCCGATTGTTAATAAAAACTCAAAATTGTCATTGAATGCTCGAAAGTAGCGCTGTCTGATTCCTGGTAGTGATCAAGAAATCCTGATCTCTACCCGGAACGAGGCTGCACTAATGGAAGTGGAAGCAGAGATCAAGAACACGTGAGCAGATTTACCCCCCGTTACACTTCAGTGACAAACAGAAGTTCGATAGAATGAGTTCGATTGATACTAGAAAATGAAAACAAATGTAGGCAGGCTTTGGTTGGTCAACATAGTTGCATAGTAATGACGCAATCCCTCCTTTCAGGAACAAGAACGCCCGCGTGTGGATCGTCGTGTGTGATATGGCCGACCTCAACGACGAGGCGAAGAAGGGATTCGACACGGTGATGAGGGAGATCACTGGTTAGTTGGCCTAAGTGCCTGATGAGCATGGAATATGAAGCCCCCTGTACAGTAGGTTCCCCCCAAATCACACACTTGGGCGAACCAAATCAATTGGAATGACATCCCTAATGACTGATAAAGAGAATGCCTTTTTTTTATTTTGAGCCAAGATGCATCCTGAGACAATCGATATTTAAATTCTATCAAGGAATTATAGCGACATTGAAACATATTCGATATGATATGCGTGAAACTCTCAGGATCAAAGGATATAAATCGAACGCGTTTCATAGTATAGTTACATTTTGTCGAATTTCAGATTCGGTAATTACCTTGAAATTTCACTTTGCGAAAAATTCTTATAATTGCAGAACAAAACTCGTACGAGTCCCTCTTCCTCTTCCACAATGCCGGATATCTGGGAGATGTATCGAAGAAGGTCAGTGCATGTCCCACTCTTCCTCAATTCTGCCTGCTGTTTTGCGAATCAACGATGTGATAATGGAACAAGGAAGCAAATTGTTATTGCTATTGCATACAATCCGATCCCTTCACGACTTATCGAACCGACGCTTCGAAATGGATAGAATTATGAGAAGAAAAACGCATATTCAGGCGCTCAAGCTGAACAACGTCGACAACTGGTCCGAGTTTCTCAACGCGAACTTCGTCAACATGATCCTGCTGAACAACCTGATTCTGAAGTGGATCACCAATCTGGTCAGACTTCAATCTCTTTTCAGCTTCTTTCAGCAAACCCAACTAGATGATGAAACATTACTATGAGCGCCTCAAGCCCATCATAGCCAAATATACCGTCCGTAACGCATTCTGTCCTGAACAATCATTCTGGTCAGCCATTGGCTGAAAATCCCATTGAGAAATGGGTCAGATTCGATAAGATCCTGAATGAATGCTAAGTAAAGATAGTAGAATCCTCCCTTCAGACCTGCCCTCATCGCTACATCATCAACATGTCGTCCATCCTCGCCATCCAGGGATTCGTCTCCTTCACGCAGCACGCGTGTGGAAAGGTGAGCACTTCTTCGACTTCTTCGACATAACTAGCAACCAACGGTTGCTACGTTGTACGCCGAGGAGTGTGTTATGGTTATCATAGATTCACTTGAATAGCAAGCCTGAATCCTCCCTTGCGAACTTCTTTAGTAATAAGCATACACTCCGAAGAGAGTCGAGGAGGCTCTCTTCAGTGTGTGTGCTTTCAAGAGTAGGCGAAACCGTCATTAGTTTTCCCTGTAGTGATCCTCCCGCAGCACGCGTGTGGAAAGGTCGGTTATTATTTTCTCGACAACGCTTTTAAGTCTCTTCTTCCATATGATAAAACGAATATAATTGTTGTATCAGTGTGTTCGAGCAGATATCAGAACTGTGAAGCATATTCTTGAGAATCAAAGCCGATTAGTAGAAATCGAACGAAGCTGCAGCACTATCGATTCCTTTCACAAACCCTATTTGCCCAATCAACAATATAGCCCATTCCAGGCAGCCCGTGAGGCCTTCTTCCGTGGCCTCGCAGTCGAGGAACCATCCCTTCGTGTGCTCAACTACGCCCCTGGTCCCGTGCTGACGGACATGTACAAGATCGTCCAGGAGAAGTACGGTATTGATCAATTATTGATTACTACCGTGCGGTAGATTATCGATTAGGTGCAATACAATAAAACGGCCGTTTTTTGATTGTGTGCTAGCGAGAAGTACGGTAGCTATTGATTAAGTGGTGGGGTACGGTAACTTATTGATCGGTGCGGTTAGCAGATTAGTGGGTAACAATAGTAGGAAGAACGGTGCAAGGTACCGTAATCCATACTTATCGATTGATATTAGATCCTACGACCCCACGATCCGCAACGCCTACACCGTGAACGAGAACGGTCACTCGGCTGAGAAGTCGGACGTGCACGCGGCTCAGTTGACTCCCGAGCAGACGGTGAGTACGGTAGGGTTACGGTAGCGTATTGACAAATTGATCGGATGTTTACGCGGCAAAGCTGATACTGTATACGGTATACAATGTTATCGTTCTAGGTAACGAAGCTCATTCGCATTCTCAACGACAATCAGTACGAATCTGGAGCGCATGTCGACTATTTCGATGACGAAGAGCAGAGTGTCTAATCGGGACCCGATTGAAATACTGTATTCCTTGACTAATCGAAAACTGAAACGACTACTCTATGTTTGGTACTTCTCCCATTGATATCGCTCCATAAATTCCATGAGATTAATGACGTGTTCTCGTAATTTTGTCTTTTGATTGTACACTGTGATCGAACAACCTGTGCTTCGGATAAATATTAGCAACGAAGAAGAGTAATCGTTATTATCGTTATAATTTTCACCAGAAGATGATAATACGAACGTCTACTATGTATGCGAATGAAAAATAATTTTAAAAATCGTATTTGATAAACTGACTTTCCATAAGAAGACCGGAAAATGTGCGGCCGGCGTATAGCACAACTCTCGCCCGGTTCACTGCACTATTCGGCACACCACTAGCCTTTGTTTTTGTTGTTCGCTCGCAAATTGTCCGTTTTCGCTCTATTTCTCTTCCTATTCGTATATCGATAGTCGTATCACGCTATGCGCTCGCCCTTGAATGGTTGCGCGATTGAATGGCGTGGTTATCTCTCTTGATTCAGGTCAAGGCGTCCGTCCAATCAGCTGCCGTCCTTCACTCGCTACCCTCACACGATGGCGCCGCTGATCCTCAAGGTGCCGCCCTCCGTCTTCTCCGGCGCCGTCAACCAGGGTTAGAATTCACTGGTTTTCAACGAAAACAACAGCTTCGAAATAGAAAAAATACTCGTTTTACAGCCTTTTTGTTATTCAAGATAGTTGCTAACAACAGAAAGACTCGATTTTGGAATTGAACGAGCTAAATTTGGCCTTGTTATTCTCTCAAATACCATTATATAGCTTGATTGATGTGGAAAAGCGAGCGATGCTTTCGCAAGAGCTTGGTGATAAACAGATCGCGACTCGTCTATCGCTGATAATGTCGACTGCTTCAGCGGTTTGTCTAGGAGAAATTGTGAAGTTCGCATAATTGATCTTTGATCTTTCGTGCTTCGCCTGGGGCTGCGACACCGCGCCAACTGCACGATTGTCTCGACTGCGACGAGATTCGCATCGACGACGAGTGGAGATGACGAAAAGAAGGGAGGAGCAGGGGGCATTCCGCTGCCGACCGATAGCCTGGTTAGTATGC
Source organism: Pristionchus japonicus (assembly GCA_900490845.1). NCBI lineage: Eukaryota > Metazoa > Nematoda > Chromadorea > Rhabditida > Neodiplogasteridae > Pristionchus > Pristionchus japonicus. The sequence continues at coordinate 297,785 of LS522179.1, forward strand.
TTATTCTATTTAATTTTAGGAGTAGTTATCGCTGTGAAAGATGACAGTATTGAAATTATCATAATAAACCTATTTTGTACTCTTGAAAGTGGCATGAACGTGTCACGAAATACTACGAAATAGGAACTTGTAATTTGCTTTTTTCTTCAACTTGAACTGCACGACGTATTGCAACTGCTAGGTGAGTAATGTGGAAAAGTACTCGTGAAACCTAGATGAGCCCACCTCAAAACTATTTAGAATGAGCTATTTCGAATAATAATTTCCTAATTCCAGGACCATCTCTCTCACAAAGAGAAGAAGCGACTGTTCCGTGTGGCAAGAGTATCGAAGAGGAATAGGACGTACGATAATGATAAGGTTTGTTAATTAATCAGTATCGAATTTATTTTGTTTCATTGTGAAGTTTAACGTGCTTTACATTGCGCCACGAACATAACAACTATCTTGTTTCACTAGATTCGGATTGAGGGAAGGGTTTTATCAAAATTATTGATTGGTGCTACCGTAATCCTCAATGATCTCAGCTCTTTCCAGATCGATAAACTGAGCGCGATGGCAACATACGGTCTCTCCGAGAAGGATCTCGAGGATCTGCCGCAAGTCGCACGACCAGCTAAGACTTACACCACACAGGTTCGTTTTTTTGAACAATAAAAAATAGAAACACAATACATTGAATACATTGAAGTTTTGAATATTTTCTCAGTCACCTCCTGGTCCTATTGCGAAACCAAGGCCATTCTCCTTTATTTAGGATTTGTGATACATTAAAGATCTGGGTTGGAAATGGGTAGACCTGGGTGATTTGTAAAGTTGACGAATGTGATTTGTTTTTTTTTCTCGGAAATGATGCATGTATTAAGAAGGTTCATTCTCCACTATATCAGTTTTGTGACACTTTGAAATGCAGGGTTGAAAGTGCATAATGGCTTGATTTTGTGAAATCGTGGAAGAGTTCAGTAAATTATCAATTTGCAGGCCTCGAATCGCCCAATCTACGCGCTCACCGATGTCTACCAGAGGGCAGTCAAGGTAAATGACTTGGTATTTTAAAATAAATTTTCACTTGGATAGAAATGTGTTGGTTATTGCCTCATGCTATCAGTGCCCAATATGTGCATCCTTTGACACAACAATGTTGCAGTCAGATTTGTTGGGATGTGCGCGATTTGAGCTCGACATCTGATTGATTGGTCTGAACACATTTAGTTTCATTTAGCAAAGTCATTAATTAATTAATTTCAGAAACACGGTTCAGTCGAGGCGATCGCCACCAATCGTGCGCCCATCGTCGATATGAGAAAGGATCTCTCGGATCCGGAGAGAATGCGGTTGAGGATGAGAGTTGAGGTACGGCAGGCCTACTGTAGTTCGTTACGGTAACAGGCAATGGTGTTTGTATGAGGTTGTTCATACTGAAACCCACGTTCATTATTGCCTCACGTTGTTTCTTGTATTTCAACGAGCGATGAAACATTAAATAAGCGTGGATTATTCATCGGCAGGTGTTGTTCACAAATCGTACATTCGCGGAACTCAACCTAGTTCAAAGGTCGATGAAACTTTAGCTAAAGGAGATCACTTGTTTAAATTTGATGATCGTTTTAATTACTTTATTAATTAATTAACTAATCACTCAGGCGTCAAACGCGGACGCGCACGCGGGCGCGGATCGCGTCGTCGGCATCGCGTTCGCATTGAATACGTGCGATATGATCATGAAGGTACGGTAGGAGGAGAAGGATTACGGCAGACTTGTGGAAATGTGAACATCCGATTGTTCTTTTGAGTGTGAAACAAATCGATGGTCAATTGATGCCAGGTGCACAACCAGTAGATGTAGTGATGATGAAGCAGGGAAGCGAATGGTTTGGAAAAATAACTGAACACGAAAAAGCTGTCTAAAACATGTATTGCTTGTGTTTTCTTATGACAACAGAAATCGAGATAGTATTGGTGTCTAATGCCACAGTCAGGATATCTAGGGGTGGTGAAACAGAGATTTGTGTGATGCAAAATTATCTTCTCCCTTCATCGTTCCAGTTCGGCGCCGCGTATCTGACGGGGTCGAAGTCGCTCTTCGCCGAGGCCATCCACTCCACGATGGACACTTGCAATCAGGTGAGATTCGAGATTCGAGGAGGATGAGATTGAAACGAATTGATTTGGACTGTTATAAGAAACCTGTGAAACGAGAGTGGGAGTGGTGTCCTGAATTGAGGTAGTGATGATAGTTTTGTCCATCCACTCCACGATGGACACTTGCAATCAGGTGTGGAATTGTTTTGATTAGTTTCAAACCGATGATAGAATTGAAGCGTGTTGATCTGGAGTTTTATAAGAGACCTGTGAAACGAGAGTGGGTTGTGTGCCCTGAATTGAGGTGGTGGGTTTGTCCATCGATTCTACGATTGGCACTTGCAATCAGGTGTGGAATTGTTTTGATTCGTTTCAAACCGATGATAGAATTGAAGCGTATTGATCTGGAGTTTTATAAGAGACCTGTGAAACGAGAGTGGGTTGTGTGCCCTGAATTGAGGTGGTGGGTTTGTCCATCGATTCTACGATTGGCACTTGCAATCAGGTGTGGAATTGTTTTGATTAGTTTCAAACCGATGATAGAATTGAAGCGTGTTGATCTGGAGTTTTATAAGAGACCAGTGAAACGAGAGTGGGTTGTGTGCCCTGAATTGAGGTGGTGGGTTTGTCCATCGATTCTACGATTGGCACTTGCAATCAGGTGTGGATTTGTTTTGATTGAATCCGAGGCAAAGACAAGATTGATGATAAGTTGGTTCGGAATGTTACATGATATCGGTGAAACGAGAAAGTTTATAGCTAGCTGTAGTTAGGTCCATCTACTCGACGATGGACACTTGCAATCAGGTTGGGAGTTGTTTTGATTAGGGCCTAGGCGAAGTCTAGATTGCTGATAAGTTGATTTGTTTAGTTACATGGTATCTTTAAAACGAGGAAGTTATTGGAGCGGTCTCTCAGGAATAGGTTTGAACACCGTTCTACGATGGACACTTGTAATCGTGTGAGGAGAGGTGTTTTGAAGTTGAGGAATTAAGGCACGTGCATTGCTAGCAAAATTGTTTGGATTGTTACATGAAATCGGTGAAACAAAAAATATATTGGCAACGCGTTGCTTCTTTTCGTATTTCCGATGATCTTTGGTAGTGTTTTTGAATTACACGACATACTATTACTGCTGTGACACTGGCGCATCACTCAATGTAGCATCCGTGAAACAAAAAATCAACAAATCGCAAGCTCGCCACCAAATCACCTCTTTCCAGTTGATCCTCCTCCTCGGCATTCGCTACTCGGGCAAGAATCCGGACGGACAGTTCCCCTACGGATACGGTGAGCGAGAGAGAGGGGTTATTGATTATTTTTTAAATTAATGTTTTTGTTGTTAATTATAATAAGCTGCGATAAGGCATCGAGGCATTTCTGGCTACGAAAGTTTTGGTTTGAATGATACTTAAATACACTGATTTGGGAAGATTTTCGTTGGTTTCAAGCCGTGCGGTGTAATAAAACTCACTAATTTATTATATCGAGTGGTATCATCAAATGTTGGCTATTACCCATCAGGTTTGGGCACCACTCAGTCGTGAATAGAACTTTTCTATTGGACGTTAACATTTCCGTTGATAAAATAAATTTATCACTGCCCTACCCAATCCTCCCTCATCAGGCAACATGCGGTACGTGACTTCCCTAATCTCCGGCTGCGGAATCCTCGGCTTCGGCTGCGGTCTCTCGATGTATCACGGCATCTCTGGCCTGCTCAATCCGACCGCCCTCGAGCCGCTGACCTACGTGAGTGAGGGGCGGGCAACGCACTGTGATTGTTGATGGATTACGGAAGCTGTTCTCTCTTTTTGGGAGTCTTGAGAACTGCACAGTCTTGAGAATCATTGAATATTGGTGGGTGTTGAAAACTGGGTGGTTGTACCATCATTTAGTTCGATTTTGTGTGTATTCGAAGGCTTCCTGAAACACGAGGTTAACTTGAAGGTTTCGATGCACTTTGGATTCCTAAATAATCGTCGATTCTATCGCAGGCGTACTACGCACTCTTCATGTCGCTCTGTTTCCAAGGCACCTCCGCTGTAACCGCCTATCGGGAAGTGAGTTTATTAGATTAAAGTTACCCAACCACCGCGAAAAATATTTAAATCGCCGCTTCGCACAGACTCTTACCACGATATAACTGACGCAGCAGGTTTTATCTACCTAATGCCGGTTTCCGGCTTCCGTCTCTTCGTTTCGCATTGTCTCTCACTTCTTTTTACAGTAATCATGTTTGAATCGCGCGCCTTTTCTTGCGTCAGGGCGTTGGGCCTGACGCTTCGTTTGCGTTTCTCAGGCCAATTATCGATTTTCTGATTTTTTAAATTGCCTAGTCATACTAAATCGAAAACGCTCTTTCACATTCCGAAATGAAATAAGAAGTCAAATTCGCGGTGATTGGGTAACTTTAATTAATTAATTAATTAATTACTTTATTAATTAGCAACTTACATCTTCAACCCTGCTTGATGATAGGACAGGTGGGTGTGAGGTACAGTTGTAGTACACAAGCTCGGTAATATGGGTTGATGCATTATGGTTTTGTTGTCGCCTCATAAAAAAATAATTTGTTAAATAATTATTTTGCGACTGGTTGTTGTTTTCCCAACATAATGATGGACTAGGTGACTGTGAAGAGCACCTTTAGTAGATAGTTCAGTGAAGTGGAGTTGATCTGATCTTGATGATGCGGTCTCAAAAAAGTAATAATTAACTAATTAAATTAATTGTCAGGTGAACAGGAAGGCGAAGATGGCGGGCATCTCGATGATTAATTATGGTGAGTGTTTAATTAATTATATTTTAATAGTATGAAACATGCGAAATTCCTGAGAAACATGCGAAATTCCTGATCATACGTGGGCAGGAGTTGTAGTCAGCATTTAAAATCGGGTGGGTATCAGATGAGATCGAGCAAAAACGGGTCGGTTACTACACCTTTTAGGGTAAAAATCAGCAAAATCGGATGGGGTTTGGACTCAAAACCGGGTGGATGTTGCTTCTAGCAGTAATGATGCCCACGTATGTTCCTGATGCCGATGTGCTTGCTGTTTCATCGGTAGCTTTAGAGCGGAACTTTGCTGTGGAATTGATCCGTAGTAGATATCTATTCAAAAATCAACATCCGAAGTGGTGCTTCGTCGGTGGTACGAATGTTGTGATTTTTGCAAATTGAAATACTCGGTTGATCTTGTGTTCAAAAAATATCAATTGTTCCCACTTTTTCGAGAGCAATTCAAACTCAGAATTCGTGCTTCGTTGATGGTACGAAGGCAGCGGCAATTGCCCAACTGCAATCCTTGAGCGATGTTTTGTTTTAAATTAAAATATTATTTTGCAGTGAAGACGTCGGCGGATCCCTCACTCAACGTCGTCCTGCTGGAGGACACGGCGGCAGTGACGGGGGTGAGTGGGAAAGAATGAGGTTGAGAGGGGAGGGGGAATGAGATGG
>LS522179.1:308476-336590 GCA_900490845.1 Pristionchus japonicus
AACGCGGATACAAATTGAAGATCAAAACAACGTAGAATGTGGCGTAGAATTTTTATCTCCCGCTCTCTGCAGGTCGGCATCGCCCTCTGCGCAATCTCGCTCTCGTCTGTCCTCAACTCGCCCATTCCCGACTCGGTCGGATCCATTATCATCGGTGCACTGCTTGGTGAGTGGAGGGCGACGTTTGGGAAAGGGCGGCAAGGGTAGATGCACGCTCCACGCCACACCACACCACACGATCCCTAGGTGTTTATTAGTGGAGGTCGATTAATGGGAAAGGTCTTCAAGGGTAGATGCACGCAACACACAATAATACCGTCTGCAGGTACGGTAGCGATGTTCATCATTCGCACGAACGCGGCGCATCTGGTGGGTCGGTCGCTGCCCGATCGAATCACGAATGACATCGTCGCGAGACTCAGCAACGACCCGGTTATACGGTAAGGGGTATTGATTCATATTGGGTTAATGAATATAGGCCATCGAAGAAAGATCAGCTTTTGGTCAGCGAATGTATGATATGAGCAGGTTGAAACACAGATCGTTACTGTGGCGGGTCAGCATCAATCTCGAAACATTGTTTATCGATCAGTACACGAGGTTGAGCGAGGAACATAGGCAGGACTAGACACGCGAAATACAGTAGTGAATTGTGGTAGAAAATAGCTACCCGAACGAATACAAGTATGAGAAGTGATAGTGATGGACTAGGTGAAGTTGGGGTACCGGTGGGTGGTAAGGTGTCGTCTGGATCATTGAGAGCAATGATACGAGAATGGGGTTCGCAATTCTCAATCATTTGAAGTATAGAACTAAGTGCAATAGAACTCATTTTGGGTGGTATAAAATCGTGGGGATCATTGAGAATAACTTCAACGATTGTGAAAATAGGAATTATTTGAACAGTGAAACTAGTGATAGTGGTGCTCCAGTTGGTTGGTATTAGGGCACATACATCAATGAGAGCAATGCGGCTCGAATTGCCTTGTGAATAAACCAATCACTCAAAACGTGTCAATCTCTCTCCCCAATCGCGTCAACCAATTCCCTCCCTGACTCCAGATCGGTGCACGACGTGAAGACGACGTCGCTGGGCGTGGAACACAGTCGATTCAAGGTGAGCGATACGCAGGGCGAGATAGTGTGCGAAACGAGGAGAGCAGGCGGAAATGAGGTCGATTCGTGTACAGGCGGAGATCGATTTCGACGGCCGCGCCATCACGAGAGCGTACCTGAAGGAGGAAGCGGATACGGGCATGATGCTGAGGGTGAGGAGGTTTTTTTGGGTTTCTTTTGCAGTGAATGTCGGAAAGATTGTTGTTGAAGTGTGTAGCAAGAGAATGTAAAGAGAGTGAAACGTGAAAATGCGTATTGTTTGCGCAAAGGAGAAGGACATGATATTGAGGGTGAGTGGTTCGATTTTGCCCAAGAAACGCTAGAGGTATTGTTACTCAAATGCGTAGCTAGTGGTTGTAGGGAGGGTGAAACAGAGAAGATCCGCTTGTATTTGTGATTTTTTTTTGCAATGAAAGTCCGTCAGATAATAGGGCACAGAGCGATCACCAAGTATTGTAGTGAGAATGAAACGAGGAAATACCGTTAGCTTGTTTTGCAAAGAATTTTCTCGTGAGCTTGTTTTGCAAGCTACGTTGTACGCCGAGGAGTGTCATAGATTCACTTGAATTGCAAGTTCCGCCACTTCCGCCACTTCGTGGCTCCATCGCAACTTTTTCGAATAGTTCTCAGCCTCACGAGCATTCCGCAAGCGCATCGCAGGTTGGGTCATGCATAAAGGTCGCCATATCGCAGGTTGGACCATGCATTACCGTTCCTTTTTTGTAGCGTTGTATGAACGTAGAGGAAGGGAGGCCATTCGGTTACCTACGTAAGTCTAGAGAGCGGGTGATCCGGTTAACTACGTAAGTCTAGAAGGCCGGGCGATCCGGTAATCTACGTAAGTCAAGAGGGCGGGGCAATCCGTTTACCTACGTAAGTCTAGAGAGAAGGGTGAGCAGGTTACCTACGTAGATCTAGAGCGCGGGGAGAGCCGGGTGCCTACTTAAGTCTTGGGGAGGGTATTGTCTCGTATAGCAATGTGAAAGGTTCGTGTGGATAGCAGTGGGAGAAAAAGTTGCGACTCCGCCACTTCGTGGCTCCATCGCAACTTTTTCTCCCACTGCTATCCACACGAACCTTTCCACACATTGCCATCGAGATAGTCCCACGATCCATCCATTAATCGTGTGAAGTTGTTTAGTCACTCACCCGAGTCGTTTGGGTCAGTTTCAGGCAAGAACGACGCGAAAAAGAGATTTCGCAATATTGCGTCATCACTATGAAATTTATGCAAATTTTGAAAATTTTGAACCCGAGAAGTTGTTTGGTGGTCCGCCCGAGTGATTTGGTTGAGTTTCAGGCGAATACGGTGTGAAGAGAAATTTCGTTATATTGCGTCATCACTATGTAATATGCAAATTTTTTGGAACAGTTTTTCATGGGGATTCGAATGGTACCGGGTATGGGTTTGGGGGATCAATTTTTAGGCAGTTACAGGGTTTTTCAAAAGCGTGACACACGTTACTGACACACAGACAGACACACAGACAGACAGACAGACAGACAGACACTAAGATATATTACTTCTTTAGTAACAATTATGTCTAACTATTGGGATGACGTACCATGTGTGCATTGTCCTTCTATTACCTAGCTGCACTTTCATACGATCATTGCAACGAGAAAATCACGGGGCACTTCTATTTGCGATCGAACTCTTGACCGTGGGAATGCTCTCCGATTTGCGATCTACTCGCCTTGAGATGTTCAATGACACTTCAAAGTTACCGTAGCCCCACTAGTTCCGTTCAGGAGGCGCAATCGCTAGAGAACACAGCGCAGCTGGAGGAATTCATGGAAGAACACGGAGAGAAGATTATCGATCGGTGAGTACGGTAACAGCCTACGGTGGTTACAGTAGCACTATGCGATCGCTAACTGATTTTTTTACTCGGACTACAGTAGCGCCCAATGATGATTATGGTAGCTTTATTTCTTTACGATTGCTAACTAATTGTATTCCAGAGTGGGCGAGGAAATTGACCGTATCGAGGGCGAAATCACGAAGAAGCACAAGGACATTCGACACGTCGACCTCGAAGCACTCTAGGCACCGGCCAGTGCACCACGCCTAGTTAACGGCTCCCGTCTGATTTCCCGGTCCTTCTTCTTTTTTTTTCCTTCTAGACGCTCATTCCATTTGTATATACTAGCTCTATGTATTGCGTTCGGCCATCACCCCTCAATAATTCGTTCTCGTGAGATTACGGTATCTGCTGGAGTATCATGAACTGACTGCCCCATCCAGCACTCACGGTAGGATTTACCTCGATTCCCATCTCTACTTTCCCATCTATTCCCTACCCGCTGCCAGTTGTAAGCTAGTTGTGAACGGTGTATCTGTGATTTCCCCCGTTGAGCGAGGGAAATTCGAATGATCTGCACGATTTTCTCTATTTGTCCTGTGTAATTGTCTCGAATCCCGGTAGAAAAGTAGATCATTAGCCACAAAAAGCTTCATAATATTCGCGTATTTCGATTTGTGTATTTGTAGATTGTAAGCTATGCGCCGGTTTACTATAAAGTAGCTTGACGGGAGTTGTGTAATTGCATTATAATTAGGTATTTAAATACGAACCGTTACACTTCCACAACGGGAGCAGGCTGGAGTTGTTGGAGTTGAATCTCGTTTTTCCTGGAAAGAAAATCGATATTGTTAGATCAAGTACAGTAATCAAAAGATAAAAACGAAAACCTGACCTTCGCTTCTTCTCAAAACGAATAAAGCGAACTTTCATGACGGCCCAGCGCACGAATCTGGAAGATACGGTATGTATCGATTAGATGAGGTTACGGTAGACTATCGCGAACTAACTCACGATCGGATGGTGATGAGGAAGAAGAATGTGAGCAGCACTGCAGCTGTGCCTGGAATCGATCAATATTGCTGTGTTTACCGTAATCTACCGTGTCCAGAGGGATCTGTGTATATTCATCATCACTACGAAATCCTTTACCTATTCCGACCATCGGGTCGTAGCTCACGTAGAAGTCCTCATCCTTGCGCGGCGGATTGTGCTGAAAGGGCTACGGTATTGAGGGTTACGGTAGACCAGGGTACTGCAGCCAAGACTACGGTAGTTTCAAACCGATCGATAACTGACATCCATGAAGTCGCGCTTCTCGCTGCACGAGGGGAGACAATCGCGCAGCTGCTGCGCCGTCATCGTGCGGGTTACTGTAATCGATTAGGTTACTGTAGACGATTATCGATTTTCGCATTCGAATTATTCTGCACCAATAAGTTTCATGGGGTCTACTGAAGGCTTTGGAGATGAACTTCTCTAATATCGTTATGAGTTTCGCTACATTCCGCCAATTGTGTACTGCTTGTGCCCGATGCACACTGTTCTTCAAGCTTTTCAGTGCGTCATTTTTAGCAATATTGTTAGTGAAAGGGTACGAGCCTTCTTCGAAAGATGATTAGGTTTAATCAGAAAGTCTTTATCTCATTCTCCGATATGTTTCGTAGCGTCCATTGAAGGAGATGGAAAAAGCCAGAATGATATATTTCCGTTGTGGAGTTTCACCCCAAATCTTCGAAAGCCAATGCACACGCACTGCTCTTCATTCTCAAGCGAGCGCGTCATTTACGACCCAGAATGATTCAGTCTAATCAAGCAGTGATGAGGAGAAATCACGCATGATTTTGATATATGTTTCAGTGCGCATACTGAAATCTTTGGATATAAGCAATGCCAATAGTGCCTTGTAGGTCATTCAAACAATTTCAACAATCTTCGAAAGCTGATATGCGCACTCCTCCTCATTCTTTCAGCGAGCGCGTCATTTACGACCCAGCATGATTCAGCCTAATCAAGCAGATTGATTAGAGATCGAGTGAAGTGGAGAGACTCAAGCACTGTCCGTCTGTCTCTCTCGATTATCAGCACCCTCTCCATCTTCTTGATAGGCGAGAGAGCGGGTAAAACGAGGAGAGACATTCAATTCAGAGCGGAGAGATAAGGATTGATGAAGGAGTGGAGTGATAAGGATGACTGTGGAGTGAATCGGATGGCCGCAACCACGCTTGAGAGAGTGAAGGAGCTAAGCGGATAAAGATGAACCCTTGTTGTTCGCGCTGCGCCTTGTCACTGTCTCGCGCTATTTCTCAACTTTTTGATCTTCGAAATAGTGATCGCCACAATCCTCACCACTTTATGCATTAATTTTTCTTTTAAATCGTTCCGGACGTAAGGTCTCAAATTGCTGGCCCGTTCTCTAATCGATACTCGAATCGGTGCCACCGTGGTCAATCAGTTTTCGATCAATAATCAATCAACCAATACTTACAGTACTCTCAGTCTCTCTCAGATGGGCGCGTCCACGTCCTCACTTCCCGCCGGCGAGCTCGATCGCATCAGCATCGAGAGCGGACGTGAGTTCCTAATTTCCGGTCCCGCGCTATTCTCCGGTTTCGGCTGGTTCTCCGGTCCTAGCAATCAACGGCTCTGTCAATTCCCGGTTCTGACTCTGAAAGATTGAGGAGTAGATCAAAAGCAATCGGATTAGGGAGTGGGTATGATAAGGAAAAGACGCGATCAGATCTTGACTCGAAAAGTGACGAAGTGACCGAGAAATTTGGGGAGAATAGACGATAATCTTCAGCGGTTAGACACAACGATAGAGTGTATGGCATGGGCTAAAACTCTGCAGAGAAGGAAGAAAACAGCTGCCCGGAAGGATCTATTTCAAACGCTGTGCAGTGGGGTCGCGTGCTGAGTATCCATAGGCAATGGATCATAGGTTGGAGGGAAATGTTCCTGATCTCTCGGTTCCTTATGTAAAAAGGTAGAAATGAGAATTAGAGCATGGTTGGGGACAAAATGAGAGGGAGACAAGCGTGTACAGTGTCTAGTGGATGCAGAACAATAGCGAGGCAGTCAAGCTTGAAGGTGGGAGAAGCGAGGTACGTGAGAGAGTAGGGAGAGGAAATAGGGTTTGGTTTTAAGGATTGGGCGATTATCGCATTAGAGGTGATCTTTGGCAAGCGTCCGGGATGATTCAAAAACAACTATGATTCATAGTCTATGAAAAAATTTCGTAGAATCTATGAACACGGAACGTTCGAGAAGGTAACTAAACGCGGAATCGGTCGTTCAGGGAGTGTACGTAGGAACAAACGCAAAATTTAGCGCTGAGACACACCTTCCTTCCTTCTCTCGCACCCTGAGAATGGGAAATGAATTCGGATAGAGGGAGCAACGATAGGTGGAAGAGAAAGAGATCTGAGAAGAGAGGAGAAAAGTGGTGGGAAACGGGGAGAGATCTGGATTCATTCTGCACACTCTTTCATGTAGTAGAGAACGCGATAGAGCATGTAGAATGGAGAGACGTAGCGCCAGGCTGGGATGAAGTGAGGTAAATGAGAAGGTAGGGTGGAGGGTGGGAATGAAGGATGACGGGGGTATTTCGGGAAGTGAGAGTGCGATACAGACCCACCAAGTGAAACAAGAATAGTCCACGGGAGTCACTACATTGTAATTGTCTTTCTTCGGAAGCTCAATGCATCATTTGTAATAACTTTACAGAAAATATTAGTATAATGTGAAACATACTCGCATACCAAAAAAAAAAACATACCTTAAATTCAAAATTGAACACCGTTGCAAAGCGCGCAAAGAATCAATGGAATCCATCTCCTTTCGTGCCTCCAAATGAGTCGAATGAGAAATTATAGTGGGAAGCTGGGAGACTGTGCAGTAAATAGCAGCGATGGATTCGCGAGCAGAAAAGACAGTAACTGGGCGGCGGAATTTATGCGCAATTCAGTTTTTAGACCTTTTCTATACTAGATTTTCTGGGATTGCTTAATGATGACGAAATTGCAGTTTCGAAGCAGTCAGTGCTCACGCTCTACAAGCGATTCCTGCAGCTATCGACGCATCGCGAGAGAGACAGCGGACAGGTACGGTATTGATGAGTAGTGTACGGTAGAATAGGAATTATCGATTAAAAGAGAGAAACGGTAGGGGCGCTAATGACGCTAGAATGGAGTGATAGAGTATTGAAAAATTCGTTCGTTCAAATTGTTCAATATCGTAATAGAAAGTTGTAATTATCAGCTGAAGCACAATTATTGAGCTATTGAGAGCCCGATCGAATATCAAACGCTATTGAAACACACTCGGATTTGTCGTCTACTAGTCAGAATTCGCAAAATAAAGAAGAAATTTTTGCAGTAATTGCATCTCACAAACTCGCGTTTAGAGTTCAAGATAGTGGTTGTTGTTGTTTGTTGTCCCCGTAATCTGATGATAATGTGCTATTGAATATGCTAACGAATACATAGTTACTTTGAAACACAATCATTCTTCGCGGCAAAAATAATGGAAAAGATGAAAATATTGTTTCCAGTACTTCCTCACGAAGGAGGACTTCCTCAACATCGAGGAGCTGCGTCTGAACCCGCTCGGAGTGAGGATCATCGACGCATTCTTCGCCGATGCGGAGTCAGTTTGCGATAGTTTCGAAACCTTGAGATTCGGCTTCAACTCAAATTGACAGGTCTAGAACTCATACTTGAACAGAATTGAATGTAAACTAGGAGGGCACTAGACTGGCATTATCATCCATCAAGACCAGTCTAGAGAAAGAGAAGTGCCTCGAGTCACGCACGATAGTACAGTAAAGAGTACAGTAATCAAAAGTACAGCATCCACAGAGAGCAAGGATGACTATAAAGTGAACGCGTCGATCTCCGTATCCGTCTTTCCTTTCTCAACACTCTAACTCTCTCCATTTCGCACGCTCTCTCGCTTTCTCTAACCAGCACATATCATGCTGAAGAGAAGAGGTTTGAACGGCATCCTCCTACATCCATCCTACTTTTCGAATTTCTTCGTTCGCGCACTCTATCTCCGTCTCTAACTAGCGAGAGATCAGTAGGAATGGAGAGAGAGGAGGCATCCCTTCCATCCCTCTCCCTCACAACTCCCACGGGAGCGATGATTTCAGTGGATAACGGCCGGGTATTTTGCCCATTTTCCGATATTCTTGGCGAGTAATTCGGCGCAGTAAAGGACTTGATTGAACGAGAGCTAGGATGCGGAAGGGAAAAGCTGAATCTTGAAGCCAAATCCGAGAGCGAAATCCGCGGCGAAAAATGCATAAAATTTGATGTGTGTTTGGTGTTTGGCGAGGCGGCGGCTGAGAATGAGAATGGGGAGGAATGGAGGACGGGCTATGGGCTGGGGAAGAAGAGGAGGATAAGGGAATGGTAAGAAGCGATCAAAGGGATCGGGAAGGTTACTCAAAGGCTTTGATGCAACGGTTCAGAAACGCGTAGTGAGAGAATGTTGGAGCCTTCGTAGAGAACGTAGTAAAGAATGGAACGAGGGCGGGATTTCGAGCAAACTATGCAGAAACGACGTCGAAAAAGAGGCGGAAACAACAATAATGTGCTTGAATCTGCTAGGGCGCGCAGCCTCCCTCTCCTCCTTGAGAATAGCTGAGATGGTGGGCGAAAGATAGGCCTCCTTGTCTGTCGGAGAAACGATAGAGGGTACGAAATGAGGAGAGCATCACCTTTTCTCTGACGCGAAAAACTCAAGAGGAAAAGGAAGAGGAAGACGGGCTAAAACAGGGCTTCCTGCTGGAGAGAAAAATCCTAAAATAGTGTACTGACGTATAAAATGCGTGCGTTGAGTTGGCTGCACGGAGATTTGACGAGAAAGAGTTGCAACGTGCAAGTTGCAATCAAATTTACTAGGAGTGCAATCTTGCAGCCAATAATTGCTATCTGAATTTCCGGAGTTCAGAGAACCGACAGTCTTGCCATGCAATAGAAAACAAAAGACGAGTTAGGAATTCGATGGAGGAAGCCTGCATGGAAGACCAATAAAACAGTCGCTGGGCCGGGAACAGAAGGCTACGGAGTAGGCATAGTATCCTCGAGCTTCTCGAATGCATTTCGAGCAAAAATAGAGGTGGGGAGGAGCCAAAACCACAAAATATACTCTTCTAAGAGCTATCGGATTTGTGAACGTTGCGTGTAAATGACAAATTGGAAAGAGAAATGTCCATGATGAAAAAGGTTCAAAAGACCAGAATCATTATGAAGATATGGGCAGGGTACACATAGTGTGGGTGGACTCGGGAGTGGACTTTCGCTCTGAATATGAAGCCATAGAAAACTTGGGAGTAGTCATCCGAATTTATGATGCTTTTTGCCCAACATCAATGCACTAAGGGAACGATGGCGTATAAAAGAGGGCGGGATGGAGTTGAAAGGGAACTAGACCCTCTCCATTTTGTGGACTCTTTCGCCTATCAGCAATCTCGAGAATTTCACAAAAGTGAGAGAGTCAGTATGAGATCTTGTCTCTCACTAAACATGAGATAGTGAATGAACTTGCGAGACTCAGCATAAGAGAGGAAGCGAGTGCGAGCTAGGCCTGACGTTTGGAGTTTCTCCCTTGATGCCTTGGCATCAGACAATTACAGCGTAGGGGGAGGCGTTTCTTCTATCCACTTAGTTTCTAAAGCCTTAGACTCGGCGAGAGATCAGTCGAAATTGAGAGAGTCCAGACGAAAAGACGAGCCTGATGGGAGCGGGGCGAGGCGATAAATAGTGAGGGTGGATAGGGGAGAGACTCTCTCCGTTTCATACACTATCTCGCCTTCTCTGACTGGCTTGAGCAGGGTGATGGAGATACAGAACATTGAAGGAGTGACGGGAGAGGGAGAAGACATCATTCGGACTTGTCGAGAAAAGGGAGGGGAAGAGCGAGAGAACTGATGTGAAAGACATCCTTTTGAAATGGGGAGAGAGAAGGGTTGTTATGATAGACTGGGCTATTGATAAAGTGAGAGTGTGTTTCAGTCTTGAGATAAACGTGTAGAAACGACAGAGAGTTGATGAGGTGAGGGGCCGAGATAGATAAAATAAATAATAATCACTTGACGGAGCGATCATTTCCATCATGCATATTTCTCGCGCTAACGAGGGTATCAAAAAAGCTCAAATTTCTAATATTCAGATAATATCTCTCATTACTGGTTATGTTTCATCCAGCCTGTAAGGGCCGCGAACACTCCTATGCACTCGTATGGTGGAGGTCGACGATTCAAAAATACAATAATGATCGAATAAATTGTGAATCTGACCGTATAACAAGACAACCTAGACCGCGCGTGATTTCTGACTGTGAATCTTCCTTGCGACGCAATTTCGCCCATAGTGAGTGTGTAATCATGACTCGGCGAAGACAAATGAGAATCGAGAGAAGGGCTCGAGACGCTCATTTCGACTCGAGCGAACCAAGAAAGCACTTGTGTCATCTCTGTGGTAGGCGACGATAAAAGGGCGAAAATGGTCAATATGAGCAGCTATTTGAAGGTCAAGTAGTGCTGGAAATGTTTAGCCGCTCGCTTCCTATAAAATACGAGTAAACGAAATGTGTCGCCTGTCAGAATGGGCAAACGCAAAGCGTGTGAAAAATGATGAGATAATCCCGTGCTTGAGTGAGGGATTTGAGAGGAGAGAGAAGACGACAGAAAGGAAGAATGAGGGGAAGAGCGTGAGAAACAGGAATTGCTGTGGGTTATTCAGACTAGAATGTGAACCACAGCGCTCGAAGCAGCCATGGTAAAAGTCGGTGAACTAGACAGCGTCCGATATTAAAACGGTAGCACGAAAGATGAAAACTTAAATCCTGCGGTAATGATAGGAGCACAATGCAAACTAACAAATCGATGGATGAGGCAGCGAGACTCCAATCGCGAGACGGGCGGCAGTTGTCACAGTGAGGAATGTTGAGAGGAAGTGGAATGAGTCTCTCCATTCAGCATGCTCTCTCGCTCTTACTGATGAACAATGGAAGAAGAAGATGCAGGAGAGTGAGACGAATGAGAGAGAGGGGGAAGAGTGATGTGGGTGATGCGATAAATCAACCCAGGAAGAACCAGCAATTGGAACTTGGACTCTCAGGGATTAGAGGCTTCTTTGCGAATGAAAATAGAATGGGTTTTATCACACGTATCCCTAGACGGGTCCCAGCCGATCCTCAATAGGAACCAAAGTGACTGAAATTTCGAGGAAGAGACTGGAGCGAAATCCGTTCTGACAGATGAAGGGAAGAGATGAGACGCGGAAGTCTCAGTGTGTGTCCTGACTGAGGACTCCAGCACTAGAAATTGGGACTCTCTCAATCTCCCGTGCTCTCTCGCTGGTCGGGAAAAGCTAGATACTGTGAGAAACGAAGAGCGTTGCTGTGAGGACGGGCGTTTCAGAATCCTGACTCTCTCATTTTCGCACGCTCTCTCGTCGATCAGACAGCGCGATAGAGTGGATGAAACGAGGAATATTTGCATTGTTGCAAGCCAATGCGGAAACTGCTTTCTGAAATCTGAAATCTGAGACGATCCAGGAATGAGGAAATATTTCATAAGCGGAATCTGGGAATGAAGGAGCAAGAAACTAGGCAGTTTCTTGTTGTAAATGTTTTTAAAATTATTTAAATATTAAAATAATAAATATTTCAGAGTGGGCGAACGCGAGAAAGTGTACTTCTACGATTTCGTCAAGGTTCGGATTTTTTGATTTTTTTTGTATTTGGTCGCCTACCCAAACAGCATTATTCCGACATCATTCGTCTGCTATTGAATATTGTGTGAAACTTACCCGAAGTCACGATTTTAGATTACGCACTTCGGAATCAAACCAAATGCAATTAATAATAGTCTCAAAGGTGCTCTCTCACTTCCGCCCCATCAACAAGAACAAGCCGCACCTGTGGAACACGCGGGAGGCCAAGTTGAGATGTGAGTGGAGAAATACCTACTATTCCGTGGCATCTAATCACTAGGCGTAGACAAATCAGAATCTCTCATGGGCAATGGAAACCTTGAGAGCCGTCTAACAATTAACCTCTTATAAAAAAAGGCACATGCTATAATATTTTCATTAATTCTTACTGCACTTGAGTGCTGAGAAGCGTTGTAATTGCAAGAGAGAAAGGAACAGTTGAGTTGAGAAATTGTAAAATGATAAAATCAATAACTGCAGTCGCATTCACGATGTACGACCTCAACAAATCGGAGACCATCACCAAGGATGAGTTCAAGAATATCCTCCAGGTGATCTTTGATCTCCATCTTTGATCTTTGATGCACTGTTCGCAACTAAAGATATTCGGTAAGTGTACGCCAAATCAATACAAGTGCAGAGAACAAAGCGCATGAGCTGAAGAACATCCTCCTTGCGATCATCAGAACATTCTCCAATAGTATATTGGAAGGCCAAATGTGGGCCACAACTGTATGACAAGGAGAAGCTCTCCGACGCGCGAATTCGGGAACCTTTTAAGCTGTATGCATCAAACTGATCTGGATCGTATTGTTGTTGATAGCCACTATCGTCGAAATAAATACTAAATACTAGTTTAGGCTATGACTGTTGAATGTTTCGTGAAACTCACCTGAACTGATGACTCGAACGAAGATTAGAACGAGAAAAAATAGTCACTAAGGCAAAGAGATCAGAGATCAAAGATCACAATTCAAAGATCATCTTCCTACTTCAGATGATGATCGGCTCGAACGTCTCGGAGGAGCAGGTGAACTCGATCGCTGGTGAGTGCAAACATTGAACCTATACTGCGCAAAAGTGATGCGAACTCGGGATATGCCAACGTTGCAGAACTAACGCGCTAAAAATTGCCCAGCGTTTCGTTTCACTCACCAAAAAAACATCGTTCTACGATCCAGATAGGCTGCACAATCGTCATCGATGAAATTTACGCTCACTAAACAGTGTGAGGTCTCTGAGTATTCTGCTTCTCAGACCGAACGATGCGCGAGGCGGACAAGGACAACGACGGCTACATCACCTTCCAGGAGTTCTGCCATGTACGCTTTTTCGTAATTTTGAATGTAAAAAGGAGTGGAAAGACGTGGTATTGCCAATTTTGCACAAAAATAGTATCAAAAAGCGCCCAATGTATGCTTCAGCGGTTTGAGAAGATCCTTGAAGATGGAACGCACTAATCGCACTATGATGCCCGACGGAAAAGATTACTAATAAAAATTGTAATAAACTATTTGCAGGCCATGGAGAGAACGGACATCGAGCAGAAGATGTCCTTCCACTTCCTCGCATGATTTCGAGATTTGGCAGGATGCCAATATTCAAATGTTCCTCGTTCCCGCATTTTTCCACAAAATTCTATGATAACCGCGCTTTCTGTTTCGATGATTCCTTTCTAATCCTGCCTCAATATTCAACGATTACTGTAAATACGAAGATTAAACTTTCGAAACGAGGAACTGAATGAGAATAAGATTCAAGGAGAGAAGCAAAGATGAAAGAGAAGTGCCCAGCAGGAAAGGAAAGCCGGTAGATGAGAACAAAGACAGCGGATGTGCGCATGACTTCACTCGGAAAGTCTGGAAGCCGGAATGAGGGGAATGCAGAAAACAAGAAGGAAAAATGAAGAAGTGCCTAAATCTGGCTCACGGAGGTTTCACGGGGAATTTTTCGCGCTTTCGTTTCCAACGTTGACATGGAAACGCGGGCGAGAAAAGTGTGAACGAGTGAGAAAGAAAAGTGAGGAATTCGCGCTAATTCGGACTTCAGAAAACGTTCCAGTGAATACCATAAATTCGTAAACTTTAAGGACAATTTAGGATTCGCATAGTTTATCACAGAAAAAGCTTACACCGAATTTCCATAGTATAGAGGTGATGGTTCCAGTTCAACAATTGTATTTTCTTCGATGACGTTTACATTATCGAATAGATATGTGAGTATCAAATGAAATGAGTATTCAAATATGAGTAGAAATCGCCTTGCCAATCAATATTTCAGTCAATTGAGGTGTAGCAGCATTGATCTCGAGTTCCGTTGTTACAGATCTGTCTGCAGTGAAATCAGTCCATTTTAGAGGAAAAGCTAGAGGAGATTGGAGATAGAACCGAAGGAACCACTCACCGTAATCGTAGTAGAAGGAGGAGCTTTCTTGTGAATAAAGAAATGGCATCCGAGTGTAGATCGGAAACTGAAATGCACAAAATGAAGTTGACATTTGAGAAGATAAGAATGAGTAGACACGAAAAAAATGTTGTGAGCAGAAACAAATCACTTCCAGGACCACTCATATATTCATCTAGAAATTAAATCTCATCCTACCACACATTCTCACATGGAGAGATTGAGTCAATGAGACAATGAAATCGCACAGTGGGAGGGCCCATCCTCCTTGCTAATTCATCTTGGCTCCACCAGAGATGAACCCATTGAACAGGCACCCCGCTGGCTGCGTAGATTTCGAAATATGGAGCGTGTATTTGGCTCGCTAATTTGCTGCTAAGAGCTGTGGAATGAAGATTTTTCTGTTATTTTTAGATTCTCCGGTCATCTGTTCAGTAGAATACATAATATTTCACAGTGATCAATCACAGATGGAGCACGTGATTCATTTATCAAATTTTATCATCGCATGGTAATAAAATACTACAAGGTTGATGTAATCTCCATAAATTCGAGCACATCGAAAGCACTGATCAGAGCTGCTCAAGGGCTGATTTCAGCGGCTCGAAGAGACGGGGAATGGCGGCTCACAGCGTGTCAGGCGGGGGAAGAACCCTCATTTGCGTGGCGGGGCGCGGCGAGTAATTTTTGGCAGCGCGGGAGAGGGTGAGCGGCTGGAATGGACTGTTTTCGAAGCTCTTTCAGTGCATTTTCGCATGTAGATGATGAACCAGAAGAAAATTCAAAATTCTGCGGCGGATCATTTGTGCGCAAAGGGTCTGGGAAGAGGTGTGTGAACATCCGGTGTCGGCATCTTTATTCCGCGAGGAGAAGATAGCTTTTGAGTACTGAAAATGCTAACTACTCTTGGGGAGAAGAAGATATCGACACCGGATCTTCACACACTTCTTCCTAAACCCCTTCCGCACAAACGATTCGCGGCAGATTTTTGAATTTCCTTCTGGTTCATCATCTACATGCGAAAATGCACTGAAAGAACGTCGAAAAGCCTCCATTCCAACCGCTCACCCTCTCCCGCGCTGCCAAGAATTACTCGCCGCGCCCCGCCACGCAAATGAGGTTTCTTCCCCCGCCTGACACGCTATGCGGCTGAAATAATAGAAAAATGAGATTGGTGATAATTTGAGTTACAAATACGGACAATCGTCTCTTCATTCAACACACTCTCTCACGGGGTTCGAGAGGTGAGAGAGTATGCGATAGAAAGAGATGATTACCCGTATTTCGAAGTGATTATCAAGTCTTATAGGAAGGAAATGAGTTCAGTTAAAGATCCACAAAGAAAGAGAGTGAACAAACCTTGCGTTTATGATTGGTGTATCCTCCATATTGTCCTGTAGATGGACTGTGGAGACGGCGTAGACGTCTAAAGATGATGAATTGTGAAGAAAAAACAATGAATAAGTTCAAGGTAAGAATGTGCCAATATCCGTTAACTTTTTTTCTGGTATACGCGACGAGAGTGAAATAGTGAATCGCAAAGAGGTGAACATATCGGCTGTGTTCGAGATCGTATCGCAGATCGAGACGGAGATACCGACGAGTGGTAGTGAATAGAGCGGAAAGCGTCCCTTCGTTTCACGCACTCTATTATTGGTCAGGTGAAAACGCACAGAAAACGGTGAAACCTTCACGATTGGAATGGGTGAATTCATTGATCAGTGCTATATAATATTTGTCGAACTGATGATTTCATTGTTTGACCAACAACTACACAAAGCTTTACAGAATTCGATTTATTCCAACTGTCATTCCGGACCAAGTGCATCACCATTTCAATATTGTGATATGAGGCGCGGCGCTTGTGCTGTTCGGGGGGTCACCACCCCTCTCCCCTCCCTCTCATTCCCTCTCCTCTGCAGAGGAGAGGGCGGTCTCCTCTCTCGGAGGAGACCAAGTCCGCGGGGGCGAATGCTCCCCTCCCTCTCCTCGAATGGGAGAGAGATGGACTAAACCGAAAAGGTGTGATCACCTCCTTTTATAGGCTGTGCAGAAAATGAAATTAAAATTGCGAGAGGAGACACCTAATCTTGTTTAGAAGAGTGAATTGATTGAATTAGGCTGAATGTAAATTGGAAATTCGCAGAATTGATTAATTTTTGCTCGCGCCGACCGAGCAGAATGACTAGGGTGAGGAGAAATGAGGGAGATGGAAAAGGGAGGGGAGAGGGGGAATAGTGGTGACCCCCCGAACAGCACAAGCGCCTGAGGCGCGTCTTTGGACGACACTGTGATCCTTGCAACGATACTTTAGGTAGTTGTAGTAGATGTTCCATTCAACATAGATCTTCACACGAGCTCCGATTGTCGCCGATCGAGACGCTGATAGTGCACTTATTATTGCTTCATACAAATAATATTGCTTTGTTCATGAAACTTACCTCTTTTGGCATTTTGCTGTCGTAATTGTTTTGTGTCACATTCCCGAAAGGATAGGGTCGAGGGCGAGTAGAGCCCTGATGAAAGCAACAATGTAATCATACAATAATACGAAAAATAAGAAACGGGAGGCCTCTCGCCGAGCATAGACTCCAATACGAGTGTGGAAGGAAGAAGGACCATTGTTGCCAATGGTTTCCATCCCTCGAGTCTCGCTTCGCTAGTCATCCCTGTCCATCTTCCTTCTGTATCCGTTTCGTATAGTCGAGAGGAATCCATTATAGAGACCGAACTTAACGAACATAAGTAAATATCAAAATTCGGAAATTAGACTTGACTATAGTGACATTGCGGTGCCACAAGTGAAATGGAGATGCAGCGACATCAAAACTGCAATGATAACGCCGCTATCTTCGCCTTCCCCTCTCTTCCCAGCATCGCAACCAGAGATCGCTCAAAGAAGTCTTTTCAACCCCATCTGGATTGTATGGCACTGATAATTTAGAAGTACAGATAGAAAATGCAGCATTTATCAGAATATTCAAAATCCACAAATATGTGATGCGATGTTGCTTCGAATGTGGTTTTGCTCCTGTCGTAGGCGAATCCGCGAGCGTTCCCCTCTTCGAAGATCTCGACACATGCATTTCCGGAATCAATGAACATGAAAATGGCACAGATTTATACTTGTGGAGATACTCTAATATCCTAGCATAGTGTAATCTAAAAGAAAACGTACTTGAACTCCCTTTCACGCTTAGCGAATCGTATCCTGAAAAAAGTATAAACTCAATGACAATTCGACCACTGTTAGTCTAACTTACTCCTCTTGATGGTAATATTCTTCTTATTATTTCTCAGTGGTCGTGAGAGAACTCCAGAATGTGTAAGTGTTGAGGGCGAGTAGAGTCCTGAAAATTGAAATGTTGTACTAATACAAATAATTAAAGTGAAAGCAGTGCGTGATGAACGCGAAAGTGGAACGTCTTCTGTTTGGAGGCTGAATGTGAGGAGAAATCCTCCCTTCTGGGAGAGGAAAGCCATTGTTGTCCATGGTTTCCATCTCCCGAGTCTCGCTTCTCTAGTCAATCTTCCTTCGCCCTTCGTATAGTTGTGAAATAACAGTTGCGAAAATATCGCGGGTCAATCAAGTTTATCAAAATGCTTGCAAAATCAGAAGCAGCCACAGTAACCGTTCTTCATTCCACACATTCATCGTAACAGTTGACGGGTTTGATCGAATCATGCGGAGTGATAAAATCTTTGCTCATTCAGTAAACCTATGCGATCTTGGGTGGAGCACTTCATGTTGTGGGCCGGCAATTTTCTTCTTCTCAACGAATCGTTTACATGAATGGCTCATCATGCTCTGTGCATACATCGAATCAACTGAATAAGGCTGTTACTGTACGTACTAATAGTGCGTCAGCACGATGTCCACTTCAGTACTCCTAAATACCCTCGTAGCCTTTAACAACTTTTCGTAAATAAGTAATAATCAAGTGTGCAAAGGGCAATAAGCAAGAATAAGACGTAAGTGATGTTTCTGATTCTTGACTGTATACCAGTTTCTGCACCCACCACATCACCACATGATTTCGGCAACTAAAAGATATACAAGAGTCATTCAAAGTAATCTTCTCGTCGAAGCATATAGAATTTGCATGTTAAAAACGTTTATTGGCAACTGCAATCGGCCTTTGAAAAGCTCTCATAAGCACATTTTGACGAAAAGTCCATCCGTCAAGTTCTGAATGGAACATTTCAATTGATTATCGATAAGTTACTTTATTCATCACCTTGGGAAAAGCGTAGGCAATGTGGCAAACAGGTGCTCTTCGAGAGCATATAACATTCATGTTCAATCTGTGAATGAGTGTCCTGAAGCTTTAATTTCAATGTGTGGCGCTCCTGCACTTTCCCGGACAATGGGGTGAAAATTAAATGAGTTTTAATGATTCCCTAAAGAAAATTGTTCCCCGCTGGGTTGGTGGTCGGGGATGGAGGAGGTTATGGGAATATTTGGAGTAGTCCGGGAAAGAGCAGGAGTGCCCAATGTGTTGTACTCACCCATCACAGTCATAGCTGCCGTGGACGTGGCGGCCGGCAAGGATATGGACAGGGCTGGATGCGTACTTTGCTCTGAAGTCCGTCAATTTCGTAGTCTTCCAATAAACATAAGATGAAGATAAATCGTACCCCCCTCCGATTGCCATTGCTCTTATCTCGATCATGGTGAAAGTAACGTTGAGCTTCGATTCGTCAAGCGACTGTCCTAGGACGATTTTGGCAATCACAACTCCATCCGTTCTGTTCTTGAGGTCGAACCTCAAAAATCAATGGTAGATAAGTAGAAGTGAGCTCAAACGAGCCCGGTGACGTCCAATTCGGTAGTCTCATTTTGCCCAACTTCCAATAGATCTTGATGTACTTTAATCACGAAATTGCAGTTATTGGTTACTGTCACTTGTAGAGAAAAAGCGAGTCCGATGCAGACTGAGAGGAGGAGGAAGGGGGTGAGTCATTGGAAAAGCTTTTCGTAGCCTCTGATCTCCGCCCGGTTTATATACTCAGTATGGTATAAACAACTAACCCGTGACTGTATATTATCTGTTGCTGATGTAAACAATAGTGATTCATGACTGAGTTTAAAAAATGTTTTCCAAGCTAAACAACCAAAAATTACATAATTATATTTGACAATTTGTAAGCGGAGAATACAATTTTAGATGATTTAGACGTCAGATTTGTTTACATGAATGGCATATCCTACTCTGTGTATACGTCGAATCAACTAACTTGAGCAGTTACTGCACTAATTGTGCGAAGACACAGTGCACTTGCCCATTACCGTACTACTGTTCGTCGCTGCCCGTTGGTATGACAACATGTCTGCTCAAATGAAAGTGTTTTAAATGGTTTCAGAGGAGAAAAGTTCAACAATGAGCAGCTGCTCTGAACAAGTTAGAGACGCATAGAACAAGTTTACCCCTACTCTCTTAGCATATTTCTCTCTTTTGGCAGTTCTGAAGACTGACGACATGTAAATTAACATTCATTCCCATTTTTTAAATATTGTAAGTGTGCCAAGGAAACCGTTTTGTGTGTCTAATTTGCTGGTTGAGAAAGCTTTAATTGATAACGAAACTGATAAATTCGAGCATTGAATAGTCTTTATCGACATCGGAGAGAATGGTGCTTAATCGATTTGGATGAACAGTCCATCGGTCAGGTTCTGCAAGTAGTTTGCATATTTGAGGTTAATTATTTGCATTACTCACTTTGGGCGCAACATAGGCGAACGCGCCTCCTCCAGCGCCCAAAACATGCCAATTGCTCCTGACAATCAACGTCGTGCTACAGTAACTTTAGTATGATGCGCTCACCCATTGGTAATCAAGCTGGCGAAACTTGGTCTAGCAATATGCAATCCATTATTTGCGAATTCGTACTTGTCTCTGAATCAATGCTGTGAACTTCACTGCGAAAACATCAGCATAAGATAAATCGTACCCTCCTCCGATTCTAAGTCTCGTTCCCTTGGCCATAGTGACAGTTGCGTTGAACTTCGAATCGTCAAGCGAGATTCCTTGCGTGATAGTGACAATCGCAACGGCGTTCGTTGAATTTTTGATTTCCAATCTGTGAATTATTGGGTGAAAAGTGGAAGTGAACTCAAACAAACAAACCCGGTGCCGTTCCATTCGGTTGTCATGTTCTGCCCAACTTCCAGTCGTTCTTTCTCAACTTCAATAACGAATCCCTTCTTCGAGTTATTGATAACAGTAACTTGCAGAGTGAATGCAAGTCCGATGCAGAATGAGAGGAGGATGAAGGAAGACGTCATTGGGGAGGCTCTTCGCACTTCGCCGTGCGGCTTATATACTCGAACTACTCGGCCTGGTATAAACAACCAATCAGTGACGTTATTTTGCGCATTCCTCACGAAATAATAGCAATTAATGCTTGTGTTTCTACTTGAAATGTTCGCGTTCACGTTCTCGAACAAAGACTGCATAATTCATTATAAATTCATATCAATCGGGAAACGTTGAATAGTATTTGATATGTCTGTGATGTCACAGTTTATATGAGGTACGCAGTAGGGTTGACGAAACGAAACGGATCTCGGAAATTCCGAAAAACTAAATCAATTATCTCCAGTTTTCCGGAAAAGAGAGTCGAACAAAGATCTTTCCGAAACATTTCCGAAAAACTCATTTCCGACCCTTGAGTGAAGAGAGAGTGGTGTGCGAGAGAGTGGGGGTGATTTTGAAGACTTATGTTTCAAGCCAAGAATGTATAGTCGGAGCACAGTCGAAAAGGACTCCGACGATGTCGAATATAAAGAATTCTCGCTCGATAGTATGGAACAACGAAACATAACCTCTTCTCAGTCTTCGAACACCGCTCTTTCCTCACTTTGAGTCGAAAAATGATCTTTTTGAATGAGTTTCAGAGTGGTTAATCTTTTCCGGAAAACAGACTTTTTTCGTCTCTCTTTTTTCGGAAATTCCGAATTCCGAACGGTCAACCCTAGTACGCAGCCTACTCTGTGTATACGCTGAATCTAAAGTGCAAAGGTGCAAATCAAAAGTGCACATTCTAGTGTGCTAAGTGTTTATGCGCATAATCACAATTGCTCGTCAGCGAAGTCTCTGATTTCCGACTGTCATTTAGTTTATGAAATCAAGTGGCCACATGATTGCGCAAACTAAGGGACAGGCAAGAATCATTCAAAGTTTTCCTTTTTTTTCAGTAAAACAATTAGAATTTGCGCGTTAAATCTGCTATCGGCCACTGAAATGTGATTTTGAATAGCTCTTATTTCGCGAGAATGAAAGTCACGGATTGGCTGTTTATACCAGGCCGAGTATATAAGCAGCACGGAGAAGTACGAAGAGCCATTCCAATGACTCGCCCCTTCCTCCTCCTCTTACTCTGCCTCGGTCTCGCACTCACTCTGCAAGTGACTGTCATCAACGATTCGATGGTGAAATTCGATATTGAAGTCGAGAACGAACGATTTGGAGTTAATCAGACCAAGACGACCGAATTGGACGTCAACGGGTCCGTTTGAACTCACTTCCGCTTATCTTCGATCGATTTTCATCAGATTCTACGTCAAAACGAAGGATAGACAATGACAACCAGCGGCCATTAATTTATATTCAGCTGAGTAAATATGAAATAATAACTATTTCAAAAAAATTATTTCTTATGTCTTGTCAAAATTATGTCTTTTCAAGGTTTAGTCAGCAACCTTGCGAAACGCATTGATATGACACTGATGACTCATTCATCGCTCTCAAGCGATCACGCATATTCAGTTTAGTTTTTCCTGTCAATTCGTGCATCCTTCACCTTGCAAGATTTCCAAATGACCGTTTGCACTTCCGTACATCAACTGTGGATTTACAGCTCTCCGGTAAGCGAGTTTTATGTTTGATTGCGTTATTCAGAGTTCTTCCAGCAATGATTAAACACTGCGTTCTAAAGGAAAAAAACCCATTAAGTCTTCCCCATCCGCTTTTCGATCTTTTTCCTTCCTGTAACATCTCGATTCGCTCTAATTCGTCGAGTCATTTTAGATTGCGGACGAAGAAGGTTTCATCGTATGCATGTACGTGCTTGAGGAGGACTTTCCATCCAGCTCGTTTGTCAATCTGAGAGACGTTGACGTTGAGAGAACGACGGGGCTTGCTGGGGAACGCGTATGTACAGGAACGTCTTCAAAAGCTTCAAAATAGAACCACTTTTCAGTTGGTCCAATTGAAAATTCGGATAAGAAACTGCGATGATGCTGTTGTCGAAGAACTCAGAAGCTGTTTGGGCACCGTGAAAGACCTTCGAATCGGATTTCTCAAAGAAGACGAGGATTTCAGTCCTATTCTTCGATTATTGGATGGGGTTACAGTGGAGAAAGTAGTCAATCACTCACTTTCGAAGGAACTGAGGTTAGTCTCAAATTTAGATGTTTGCTTTTTAGATGTATGCCTTTCAGTGCGAGACTGATGAGCGATCTATCGAAAGTTTCCTTCATCTCTGATGTTATGAATGAATGAAGCTAAGAAATGGCTCGCATATACCGATCGTCATGACTTTCATTGTGGATATTGAATAATCAAATAATATTGGCCCAAAACAAATAAATCAATTTATCAAACACATTCAATCGGGCATGGCAGTTCCTCAAACTTGGGGACCTCATCCATCAATTTCATTATGCATCGGAGATTGATTCCCTGCGAGAGACGGCTTGCAGGGACTGTCTCCAGTTGAAATGACAGTATGAGCACTGCAATTGCAAATATCAGGCGTGTTTAAAGTGAATGTGGTAACTGACAAACGTCTCTGACTCTTCCTGGTTCGAGTGAGATTCTTAATGAGTTTCTTATTGCCCTCGTTGAAAAAGAGACGGACGAGACGGAGTAGACGTCTGAAACGATTAGTGTAACCTTAGCTGTTGAAATAAAAGAAACTGTAAAGCAATGTACACAACGAAATTGCCAAGAAATCACGCTCAATGATCACTGTCCTTCAATAATGATCGAAATAGTACAGTCGAGAGTGGGAAAGGAGTGGGACAGATAAGGAGCATGCACAAGAAAGAGTCCACTGAGTGTCGTAAAGCCGATTAGATAAGGAGAGTTGAGCTTCTGACTAAGTGCAATTAATACGATTGGAAAGGGAGCGTTAAATAATCAGATATGTACAGATATTTATCCTGACATCAGGCAATGGACCTGCAGGACGCAACTTTAGGGAAGGTATTGGGATCTTCGTACTCACAGTGTCGTTGGGTCAAGGGAAGGGATCTTCTTACATGTATCTTCTCAATTCGCAATGGTCGAGATCGTTTGAAGAGTGAAGTAGATCATCCAGCCGCCGAAGTCCATACTTAACGTGGTTTAGAGCAAACTTACGAAGCAGACTTCTTGAATAGGACCTTTCTTGACAGTTGATCACTTGAGACGATGTAGATCCGTCCTGAGTCCTCCTCTTGTAGTTACCGTATCTTCAATTTTGTACACTGGAAAAATGACAGGACTTTGAATACAGTTGGGACTGGCCAAGAAGAATGATCTTCTGCTGATGCTCGCAGCAGTTTAAATTTAACTCCAATCGACTGACGACGACGAGTTCAACGACGAAGATGACTAAGAGAACGAACTCTGAAATTGACCTCAACGACCATGGTTGCTATTGATAAAACTGTATTGTTTTATCTATACTAAATTCATTTGAATTCATTTGTTGTTGTTAATTGAATAGAAAGTGATGTGTGGATTCAGTGAATAGTTAGCTAACGAGTTCTGCAAAAGGATTCCAACCAACCGGATTCGAACCAGTGACCTAAGGATCTACAGTCCTCCGCTCTACCAACTGAGCTATGGTTGGGACGTTGTCGCTGCTCAGAATTCGAGATCTCACCTCAACGCGTATTCTACATCACCTGCACAGTTACCGAGAATAAAAAGCATCACTTTATCCATGATTGAAAGAGCTCGAAATAGAGCTCACGAGATCTATTCCGTTTCTCTAACCATCTCCAAATAAACATGCGCGACAGTAAAACTCTCGCTTGAGAAAAGAGGAGAAAAATGGGCGCACCACTACGTGGTACAGCCGTTCCCTTTTATTTTCCTTTTCCTGCCAAGGTGAAAATATTTTTGGCTCCTCCAGTCTCGCGACCTCTCCTCGTAGACGGTTCCTTTACCATTTCCACTGCGCTCTCAGACGACTCTACGTATTTTATGCCCATTGTTATGTGCTTTGCATATTTCCTTGAGTGAAAATGGGCGAGGGAGCGGATTGCAGTGGTAAAATAATGTGGGTCAAGGAGCGCACAGGGGGATGAAAATGGGCGAAGATGAATGGAGAATCGAGAGGACCGGATTCAAAATCCCTTTCAGCGGACTCGAATAGGTTTCGTGAGATGATCATATGAGCTCCTCCCAACTCTGGAATAATTCTGCGAAGAGTCGTTTTACAATTCCTCAAATTACATTAGTCAGTGCTAAGCAGAGCACCCATTACTTCTTTCCTGAGCGAAACACGTTCGAAAATCATTAAATTCCATCCAGCTCACTCTCGTTCTCCATCTCAATTTCATTCGCGTTCAACCGCGAAAAATATATAGTGAAAAATAAGCCTCGGCGCCGTATTTTCCAGGTTTGCTTCTGCCTGACGTAATATTAGTTCCACCCAACGATTTATCGTCGTATTTTCAGTCGAAATCCCTCAAAAAAGCGCCCGAGTCTCCGGGAGGAGGAAAATATTTTGGCCGCTGTCGTCAGAGTAAAAGCAGTAAAGCGGGGCACGAAAAAATTGCCAGGATAGAGGCTTTCCTCCCCCCTCTTTCCCCCGCTCGCTCAAACATTTATTTTCCGGTTGGTTCGTGCTCCCGTCGTTGTATTTCAAGCGGTTTATGCGGAGGCAGCACCGGAAATTTTGTGCGCCATTCTTCATCTCCGGCGCTCGGTCGCTCTCATCAAAAATACATGCAAATTCAATCAAGAGGCCGGCTTGCGCTCTATTCGCTCGCCACACACTCAAATTTTATTCCGCCGCGGCCTCGGAGCCTATTTTTCAGCCTCCTCAACCCATGAAATATGTCTCTGCCTACCATCTGGCGTGTTCGCCCCTCTCAGCTTTGGCACCAGACCAGTCTGTCTTTTCCTTAGCATTCAAATCTCCTCCTTTCCCTGGAAATAAATCCGCCTGCGCATAAAAACGTTGGGCGAACGCTTCCTTTCGCTAATTTTCTCTTTGACTAGCCTACTTTTGCCTACCTGTTCCTGCATATTTTGCACGCGAATTTGTGATCGCGCCTCTCGCTTAGACTCTAAGGACAATTGACCTTGTTCTCCCCTGACCCATCGTGAATTGGCTCTCGGCGGCGCGCGACAAAATAGTAATATTTCGGGAGCGGAGGCAGAGGAGGGAGGGCCCTGACCTGGATTATTGGGGAAAGAGGGAAGGAATGAATGGTAGGGAGGAGGGGAACGCACATTTGTTAGGAGGAGAAATTTCTTGTGAGAGCTGCGCCTGACCAGCGTTATGTTTGACCCCAATTCGCGTCGGGTGTGCAGCTTTTTTCTAGCCGGATTTTGCGCGAATTTCGTCACTTCTTAATAAAATGCTTCGCTTTGCACTATTTTAGTGACACCCGCATCATTCAAAATTTTGTGGGAGTTTCTTTACATCTTCATTCATTTTCTCACATTCCGCACAATGTTCTCTAGTTCCCAAGCCCCATTCAAGCCCCGAAACACTTCGCACCTTCATCCATTTCAATCCTCCAACCTGCTGTTTTCCCCTCTCCCGCAAACCTCCGCTCTTTTCAACCCCCTCCCCTTCCACAACCAGTTTACCTGCAAAACAACAATAACAATAATAGCCTGGGACGCTCTCTCCACTTGACGTTACCTCCAAATATTTCGTACTTTGCGCACGTAATTTGCAGTAATTTGCTCATTTCCCAACGCACTTTGCGAAATTTTTCTTCAATCGCAGCTCTCGTTCAAAAACGCACCGTAGATTCAAATCGCTCGCAGACTGTTCAATTATCTACTCTAGATCAATCTACTCTGCATGTTTGGCCGTATTTCCTGCGTTCCAAGGCCGGCCAAATAACCTTCAAATATTATATTGCCCCATTCCCATTCGCTCCTCGAATGACTCCCCAGACGAAAAACCGTAAGCACTCTAGTGCAATAACCTCCAAAATAGTCTTTTACCCTGCCTCTCACCGGGTCAAAAACCCATCCATCCTTCCCCGTTCCTCCTTTTCCTCTCTCTCAAATCGTGTAAGTGTCCCCCAAAACCACTGCGCGTTCCCTTTTGTCTCTAAGCGCCAATTTCATTTTTCTCCTCAACCAGCCCACTAAATCTCCTCTCCTACTTGCCTAAGGGGGTCACCTCTAGTTCCTCTACCAATTTCGAACATTTTCTTCTTCTGATCCTTCGTCTCTCTCAAAATCCAGTTCCATCTCTCCTCCATCTCATAATATATTCCATCGCTTGCGCGTTGCGCTACTTTTTGTACCCGTTCCTTATTATTATTCATGTGAATCTGATCGAAAAGCGCGCGCGCCTAGTGGAAGAGGGGATCCGGCTGGTTTGGAGAAATGGGAGGCAGAGTGCGCATGAGACTGAGATTGAGACTGCAAACTACTCTACAAAGTACAAAAATGACAAGCTTCCCGAATATTCCATGCACTTTGCTCTACGTAGTGCGTAGCGACGCTAGATGCAACTCACAGAATCCATTTGTGGCTACAAAAAAAAGTGTACCCGACACATCAGTCCATCCTTGATCTTAGCCCAATTGCGTAATGATGACGTCATCACTCGTCCAATTCCAGCTCCTCCGTTCCAAATCAATCTCTCATTGCTTTTCACCCGCGGGCGAACAGCAATTCCTCCTCTCCTCCTATCTCCCCTCGAATAATCTAAGCACCGGTTTGGGCCCTCTAGCCTACCGTACCCCCCCTCGCCTCTTACAAAACTATTACTCTCTACTGCTTAGACCTGTGCTGTGCCGTTTAATGATGTTATCCAACAGCCGCGAGTCAGCGCAACCACTTTTGGATTGTTGAGAAGAGAGGGAGAGAGAGGGGTGAAGGAGCGGAGAGGGGGGCGACTTATCCACAGACCCGTTCCTCCGCTTCCAAATTAGCGATAGCCCCCACTAAAAGACAACTCGAATGCGGTGACTGGAGGGTGGTGTTCCTTTTTATCTTTACTCTGACTGTCTCTCGTCTCTCCGGCTCCTCCCGCCTCTTTCTGCCCTCCCTCCGCCCGCCATATGGCGCGCGATTCTCGTTTTTCCACCAGTTTTCGTGCAGCAGCAGTAGCGAGTAAAGAAGTTAGCTCTCACTTGCGCCCCCCCCCCCCCTCTCTATACTCTTTCCAGCTAAATTAGTCTACTATTTCCCGTTTCACAAGGGCTTACTGCTGTTTTGACTGTGTGCGATACGGTAGCAATTCCTCCGAATCGATCTCATCTCTCGAAAATATCTGTAAACCGTTTCGACAACGCTTTCTCTCTCCTTGTCAGCAAACAGCGCAAAATATTGGCTATTCGGGAAGTTTTTGTGCGCCGTTTTCTCCCTCTCTCGGATGGCTCAAAAATCGTCCGTTTCTGTTTGCGATTGGAATTTTGAGAGGCGGCGAGGCTCTCCTTTCTCCTCTGTTCACATCACTCAATCGGCCGATTCTTCCCCTTTTGCTCCACTCGTGTCCTTTATATGTTCGTTCGTGAGAAAAGACGCGAGCGTTTTCCTAGATTTTCACTCGCGATCGAGAAAATGTGTCGAATCTATGCGCGAGTTCCTTGTTTTTCTTCGATTTTGGAATATTTTTCCTCACGTTCATCTAGCAATCAGCTAACTAGCGTTCAGTGTATCGGCGCCGCGTATAGTTTACACGTGCTATCGATACGCCCTGCACTTTGTTTGGACAAACTTCTTTCCTCTCTCTCTCTCTCCTCCGTTCCCTCACCCCACACTCTCTCGCTCCGCCCGCCTCTCTCGCCTCGCGGGCCTGACCTCTCGTGGCCGTCCATCGACGTTTGCACACGATCGCAGCTCCGCTCCCCCCCCCCCCGCTCTCTCCTCGCCA
>LS522179.1:337284-405520 GCA_900490845.1 Pristionchus japonicus
TCCCCGTCCCCCCATATTTACCTATATACCGAGTCTGCCTGTGCGCCCATAAAAATGGCCGCCGTCTCACGGCCCCAATTTTCTCGGGCACACCTCACCTCCCTTTTCATCCCCCGTAGCTTTTTTCACCTCGAAATAGGGGGTATTCGTGTGGGAGATCGAGACCGAACCCGCTTTGTGGACTCCTCTGACCAATTTTCGTCGCTCAGCAATTTTGCGAGGCTTCACGGTGAAATCTCTCAAAATTCACGACTGATTGCGCTAGCGTATTCTTGATTTTACGTTTGTACTACTCTGTCAGATTTTTGTTGACGCTTAGGAATGTCGGTTAAAAAAGGGGCATGCCATTGAAAAATGAGCGATCGAGCTTTTTTGTACTCGATCTGAATTTGCCTCTTCTTCCACACATGCACTCTCCTCTTTTTGCGAGCCATTTCCACTTCATCTTTTCCTTTTTTTGCCTGTCCCTTCACCCTCGACCGCCCATCTGCCTTTCCTGTGAATTCGTTCGTTTGAATATCCTGTCCGTTCCCTTCCTCTACATTTCAATTTCGCTAATTAGCCGAATTAAGCTAATTAACTAAATTAATTAAGAAATGTCCACGCTGCTGGGCGAGAACATTCTGCAGCTGGCCAACCGGCTGCAGCAGAAGCAGCAAATGCTTTATGGAGGTGAGTAGTAGAGCTCGAAATACGGGTCGCCGCCTCTTCATTTCACACACTCTCTCACCGGTCAGAGCGACGAGAGAGTGTGTAAAATGATGAGACGAGTACCCGTATTGCGCACTCTAGTGAGTAGGATTGATGGAACACAAAGTAACCGATTTTTACGACATCCAGCTCCCAATGAAATGCTACGCGAGAAATGATAGCGATAATACAAATGAAAAGGGGCCGGTTGATCATAGGCCTATTGCTTCAGTGAAATAGCTATCGTGAACTCTGTTCAGGAGATTATGTTGTTTTTTTATTATTTCGTATAAAATATGCTCCAAGAATGGAAACCTTTCTCATTACTCAATTTCGCGATTCTCTGAAACCTAACTTGATCTTGCCCAGCTGAAAGTGAAACCGAGAAGAGACAATGATTTCCAGATTCGCCCTCCTCCTCCTCTCCTCCGCCCACCACTTCCATCGACCGTCTCTTCCCCATCAAGGAGGAGATCCGGGACGAGGACCCCGCCACGCCCCCGCCCAGTCAGAGTGTGAGTTGGTCTTTGATCTCTGATCTCATTAGACGTTGGATCGATCAAGTTAGCGTGATTGTTTTTGCCAGGTGAAAGAAGATATCAATAAAAGATTTTTGAGATTCACATTTTGCTGTTTCTCCGAGGCCTAACCGATTTCACCGATATAATTTTCATTCCAGCAATCCGACTCCGAGCCCTCTCCTCCCCTCCTGAAACAGCAACAATCCTCCCTCCTCTCCGCACTCACCGCCATGACTGGATCACCGCAGGTGAGCGATTGCATCATTCATATGCAATTT
Source organism: Pristionchus japonicus (assembly GCA_900490845.1). Taxonomy (NCBI): domain Eukaryota; kingdom Metazoa; phylum Nematoda; class Chromadorea; order Rhabditida; family Neodiplogasteridae; genus Pristionchus; species Pristionchus japonicus. Next base: position 338,774 of record LS522179.1, read on the forward strand.
TTCGAAAATCTGGACAATTTTGCACTAGACCAGAAAAAGTTAGAGAAAAAGGCGCGAATTCAAACGATTCAAATCTGCAGCCACCCGCCGGTCAATCTCCGTGGATGCGCAACGCCGGTCGCAAGAAGAGCCACCCAGTCTGGGAATTCTTCCGGGACCTGAAACTCGAGAGTGAGTCATTTTCCCTTTTTCATCATTTCCCAGATTCATCATTTCCCACATCCTCTCATGGTTAAAAAAATGCTTTTTTGCACTACGCCTCATGGTATTCTCAAGAAATGGCGGGAAGAATAAAATTCAAACATCTCAGACGGTTCGTCCTCCGTACTCTGCCTTCACTGTGGATGGACGGGCGAGGATCGATCCCCGAACAATCTGAGGACGCATCTCAAGAAGAGCCATTCCCACGATGGAGTCTTCCAGAAGTTCAGCGAGAAATTGGCCAATGTGAGTGCTCATGAGTCAGTTTATGATCGAAGTTTCGAATGGTAGGATGCACTGAAAATGTGTTTCATGCTCGCATAAAAATGAGAGTATGCAACAAAATTCAGTTGTAGATTGGATTACAGTGAAAAAAATCAACAAATCTCTCAACCAAGTCAACTCCTTTCAGACACCCACCCAACCGTACGTGAAGCGAGTCCGAGCCGGCGGCATCCTCCACTCAACGCAGTCTGCCGTGCAGCAACTGCAGCACACCCTGCAGCAACTGCCCGGCAATGACGTCATCAATATCGATGAGGTACCGTAATCATCTGTTCGGGATGCAATTGCAGAACATGCAATAGAGTACTTGCATGCCATAGGACCAGTAGACTCCTTTAGCATACTGTATCTTCATCAATATCGATGAGGTACAGTAACTGGATCGATTAGTAGGATACGGTAGCTATCAGTTATCGATCGATTCCAGATGATGTCCAACTTCCTCGACTCGATCCCGAAAATGGAGGAGGTCATCAACATCACTGCCAGGTTTGCCTGCTATCTAGGGTTTATTTTGTTCGAGAGAACGAGAAAAAGTTATCAAGCACCTGGACGAAGCTACCTTTACAAACGTTTCCTGAAGCTCAATTGCTCGTACTCATGATGTCGTGCTTTTTCGAGCAAACGTTTTGCCATTTTGGCGTTCGATCAAGAATCGACAACTGACTTTTCCAGTTTCTCCGCGCCCGCCGATCACGAAGACAACGACATCAACGGTGATGGAAATGAGGTGAATCTATCACTTTCGCATGCTCTCTCGCAGCCTCTCGAAAAATGAGTCATTCTCTGCAAATTAAACACGTTATTAGGCGCGAATTCAAATATCAAATTACCTCAGCTGGTCAACTCCCGTTCCTCCTCCTCCCCATCCACCTCCGACCCCGCTCCGCCCTCCTCGCCCGCCCTATCGATCAATAATCACGCCGCTACCGTAGCCAATGGTGGTCCCGCCCCGACGACCACTACCGTACCCAACCTTGGTGAGTGCATCGATTATTTAGAAAATTGAGCATTTTTGCACTACGATGCATTTTTCGAAATTTTTGGCGCGAATTCAAATATTAGATTTCCAGCCGGTCTCAACTCGATGATGATGGCCTCCAACCCACTGCTGTTCATGAGCGCCGCCCTGGCGAATGCGTGAGTCGTTGATCTTTGACCTTTGATCGTTGACTAAAATTCTTCAAACACATTGTCTCAGCTTACTCATTGCCCGGAATGAAGTTCATTCGGGTTTTAGCGACGTTCAGCGAATTGCTTTACGGTTTAGGATTGAGGTGACTCATCATTGATCTTAAGCCCTGATTTCTCGATGATCTTTGGTCTCTCTCATTCCAGCTCCAACGGCACCACCCCAACCGTCTCTTCGTCCTCCTCCTCCACCTCCTCCACTCCTCCCTTCTCTCTCACTGATGCATCGTGTGTCGCCATTCTGATGAAGATGGCGGTTGATCTGGACCTGACCTTCGCGTATCACAAGAGGAGGGGAGAGGTGAGGATGGTTCAAATTGTTCTTTTTTGAAACGAATGCTACGATGGCAGTGAATTAGTTTCGAAGGGCAAGTTATGAGGGGGGAATAGTGAAACAGAATCTTTTGAACTGCACCATGGAAGACAGCGTTCGATCGAATAGGCTTCAAATTTCATGAAATGCAAAATGCTTGGTTTTTTTCCAGTTTGAGACCAGGTGCACGCTGATGGTGAGAAAAAAGTCTTGCTTAAAGTCTCACATCCTATCATTCGATAAAATTGCAGACCGAGATCACATTCGAGTCCAACCGAACGGCTGAAAAAAGCGGAGGAAGAGGGAAGATCGTCGCCCTGTCGGATATCGGGAAGGATATACGGTGAGGAGGGGTTACTGTAGTGATACTTTACGGATTCTGTAGACTGCACAAGTTCTTCGCAGCGTTTGAGCTGCAACCATGTGTGTTTTTCATCTTGCAATCGGCTAGGTTTCAAGAGTTCATGAAAACTGAGCCTTTATTGCGAAAACAATGATACTGTCCTTTTCGGTTTGACAAAAATAGATAAATAGGGCTAAAATTTAAAAGCGTTAATGGCGTTTGTAACTCGTATGTTTGATTTCCAGTGTCTCCGAGCGAGTCAACGGCTCCAACACCGAGTCCGAGTTGTGGACGAAAACGGACGTCCAGCAATTCCAATGGGCCATCCGCGGCAAATGCACCAAACTCCTGAAATAATTTATTCCGTTCCGCCAATATTCCCCTTCCGCCCTTCAGTGTCAGCCAATCGCTCAAGCTAGCGTTTAGTAACTTATTTATCATTATTACAAATAGTAATTTATTGCTCTACACGAGACTTGTTCATATCGTTTGTGTACCCTCTCTACTTGTATGCGAACATTTCACTATTTTGCCTGAGCTCTCCCGTTTTCGCACACTCTCTCGCCAGTCGACGAACGTGAAAACCGAGGAGAGCTATCGTACACCTAAATATCTTTCGCCACTACGCACCCCCATAGAGACCTCGACATTATCGATTGATACGACCCAGAGATCTGATCTACCGTCCATAGTTAGAATTTATCTTGCTTTACGCAGACAAGAACTCCTTTCTATTCAAAACTAGCATCTAGTATTCTATCAAACGGCTTGTTCAGTCGAGAACAGCATCTCTGTCTAAATCAGAGCAAAGTGGGAGAGTTTTATCATGCTCTCTCGCCTGCTCTGACCGGCAAGAGACCGTACTCGACTGGTCGGCCTTTCCCTTACGTGTTCTCCATCGAACAGCATTTGCTCCGAGATTATTGTATCGAATATCGATTTATTGATTGTGGGTAATAAATTTTTTACTACAATAGATACGAAGATGATCGAGCGATCTATGCATACAATTTAAAGAAAGACAAGCGAAACACAACCGAAATGGTTGGACAAATCAATGACCAAAGATCACTCGCCCTTTCCAAGTTCTCGCTTCCAGAATCAATCAGCCTCTGCTTGCCCATGAATGGGGTAAATCCTTCTGGCCGTCTGCACTCTCTTCTCATACCGCACTCTCTCGCCTACTCTGAACGACGAAAGAGTGTGCGGAATGGAGAGAGTCACATGCCGTGACTTGGTCCGATCTGTTCTCCGCTATGCATTTGGAGGAGGGAACCCGAGGAGGGAGAAGAGGGGAGGAGCAAGGGTGATGGAATGCCTTACCGTACCCGACGATTCTGCCCTCACTCGTCTTCTTGGACGTCTTCCTTCATTGTGTATTGCGTCTAGTTCCTTCAGTATTTCGGTAACACTACCCTTCACCAGCCCTGAGATGCAACAAACTCAGGTTCTTTGTAGTCTTCAGCTGGCGTGAAAATACGATAGGAAGAATTTGCTTGCTTTTGTCATGCAACTAAACTTAGAACCCTTGATATTCAAAAACATTTCTTAGTTTCATAGTATTTCGTAACCGCTCCCCTCTCTCATCGTGACATTTCGTTTCTACCGTAGGTCCTGAAAGCCTTTCAACCGGGGCGGTGAAATCCAACCTCCTTCGCATGTCACTGGCAGTAAGCGATAGTAGCCTGACTTCTCCTTACGCTCTCGCTTACCGACGAGAAAGCATGTGGAATGGAGAGAGTGTCGTGACTTGGCATCAAGTAAGGTCGTAGCCCTACTTAGACTCCTGAAAAGCGATCACATTTCACACCTTTTAGCTCACTGACGCTGGACAGATCAGCCTACGTTGAGCGATGAATAAGGTTGGTTTTCGTTTTGAGTGCACGCAAAACCTCTCTCTCCGGAGTGATTCCACCCTAAATCGCCTCCTCTATCCGGGGGAGGGCCGTATCCTATTACACGGTCCTCCTTCTGGCTCATCAGCCGTTAGGTCAACTTGGAGTCTTGCCTCTAATGCGGTAAGCGATCCCTTTCCGGGGTAGGGTAGAGAGGGGAAGGGAGGGAGGGAGGAATCTCAGATAAGCACTGCCCCGAGATCTCATTTCACTGAAGCTACCCAGAAAGTCGAGGTCCTCCCCTCTTCTCCTCCCTTCTCATTCGCTTATTTGGCTTTCGACTTGTGCCGCAAATCGCTCACTTTACTGAGGAGTAGCGGAGGAGTACGATAGTTCCTCTGATTTCTATTTTGTTCCGTTATGCTTCAGGCATTGCATTTGCTTCGAATGCTTATGGATCAGCAATAGCTGATTGCCTTTCTAATCGGAACAAAATACTTTTTTACGCTATCGATGACCCTACTCTGCAAAAATCTGATAAGTCTTGAAGGTGCAGTGCCAGTTAATCCAACTTCCCCAGCCCGTCCTCATTATTCTCCCTTACTCGTTCCTTCTCACTTCACTTCTCTCCACTCCTTCCTCCCTCCAACTTCACCTCGCAACCGTTCACTTTTTTTGTGTTACCTAGGAACAACCTCCCGATATGAAAAGGAGGAAGGACGGGGAGTGGGATAGAGTGAAAGAGAAGACACCGAAAAAGCGAGAGAGAATAGGACCAACGAGGACTCGGTATCGCGTTTTGGTTGTACTTTTACTCATTCTGAAGTTTGACATCTTGACTTACTGTACTTGTCGGTAATCACAGTGTTTCCATCGATTGCTGTAACAACATCGACTAGACGCGATGTTTTTTTCCGGTTTCCGATGAGTTTCACATATCGCATATACCTGTTCAACATCGTAACTGATCGATCTGTGCTCGGCTTTTTTTATTCACAAATTGTGCCAGTTCAAAGCGAACTGATCCATTACTCAAAGCCGCCAATATCGCAACATACGGTACCTCCTTCCCTCAAGCAAAAAGCAGCAGCCCCAAGTGTACATCATCCCTCATTCCCCATCTCTCCTACACCGACTCGAACATATGTATCAATCTCTCCTCCTACTCCTCCCTTTACTCTTCTTTCCTTCCCTCCGTCCGAATCTACAGATGTCGTTTCTCTGCCAACTCAACAAACCCAGATGTGAAATGTCTCTTCTTCTGCAGTCGGAGAGGAAGATCGAGAAGGTACTTTCCCCTCTCTCACTTTCACTTCGAAGTCGAAGGTGATTAAACCGGCCTGTTGAGTTTCGTAAGAGACTGCAGCTCTCTCGACGATTTTTCTTCCTGGAGCTACTAGCTACCGCTTTCCCTTGAACAATGTCTTTTGTAGTTGATGCAGAAGTCATTCACATTCATATGTACTCTGGTTCTCGAAATGTGGGAAGTTATTCAGTGATTTACCCTTAGTGCTTAACCGCTCCTCATAACTCTGCAATGCATCGGTCAAGTGGGTGCTCCTATTCTTGACCCCATGCATGTACTGCGGAGTGCGGGTAGCCCAGCTGCCTCCAGTAGAAACCTATCCTCATCATTTGCCCTGAAGACTGCTCTAACCGGCGAGAGAGCATGCGTTATTGAGAGAGTCCGGTCGTCAAGATGGAGATCACTTTCATCGCACCTCTCAAGAGCTTTCCCGCATGTTCAATCATAGAGACGAGAGAGCAGGCGAATTCGAGAGAGTCCACAGCTAGTCAAGAGTCGTTTTGGCACCTGTACATTGCGTGACGGACCGGCTCGAGTTGCACGATGTCCCATGATCCCTGAGAGAGGTATACGGTAGAGTGCTTGAGGTAGCAGGGCTGGTTCTTCCCTCCTCCTCCTCCTTTCTCTCCCATGCGCGCTCAAATTACATGCGAAGTGCACCCGAGGAAGGGTACGGTAGCTCTACTGCTCCCTTAGTGTATCTGACTGCTAAAGGGCATAAGGAATGGAGAGAGTCGAGGCAACATTCAGTCCTTGAGATTGAAAGAGCTCGTGATTGTACCTGTTATCGACTACAAATTCGCGCGCGGAGTATTTTACCTTTTCTTTCACGGGCGCAGCTTCGATTGTTTGTCCCGTCTGGGCCTTTACTGGGTATTAGGCTGAAGCTGAGCAGAGTGTATCTCGAGTAAGAGATCCTCAGAGATTCCACCTTCTGATTAGACTACCGGGCCGTTACTCTAACTCTTCCTCTTCCTCTTCATATCTCGAACGGGTTTCACTCTCATCTCTCAGGAACTCGATAACTAATTCCACAATGGCTTCGTCTTTCCTACTCCAATTTCCTTTCGCTGGATTAACTCACCTAGGTTACGCGAGATAGAGCCCCTACTGATTTTGTGGACTTCTTTAGTGATAATCCGTTTGCTTCTGTTTACCACTTTACTATTGCTCATTTTGCCAACTTCTGCGCTATGTTAGTGGTATTTCAAATGATGCCACTAGAATCAACCCTGATCTGGAGCTTCTCCACTTCCATCACCTTTTTCTGTGCTAAGGATTGCGGTATGCTCAATTGAAGACCTGCCTCTCCATTTTCCATGATCTATCACCTCTCTAACCTGCCAGGGATAGCAGTAAATGAGGAGGTGTCCCTAGATACAGTCAAGGACGCACTTATTCCTCATTTACACTCTCTAAGTGGCTTGCTCTTCTCTCCGGCCGCAACTTAGAACCCCTCCCTGACCACTTGTGAGCCTACCCGGATCCCCCAATGAGAAGTCCAAGTGATCTCTTGTGAATGGAGGGGAGAGATTGACAAGTGGGTGCGACAGTCATTTCACCGCTTTGGCTGTGCTGGGTACCGGGTGCGAAGGTTGGTACTTTGGGGAAGGGACCCCTATTTCATCGTCGAACTCGAAAGCTCCCCACCTAGGTCTGCGTTAGGATCCTTGGTTCTCATTTCCCTAGCTACCTCACGGAGCTCAAAAAAGTGGTATTCAATTTCCTGTGCTTTGATAAGCTCTCGCTCAAGTGAGCATCCGGCAGGGGGCGATAGTCTCTGGTGAATCCACTCTTCCAACTTTCTCTCCTATCTTCATTACACCTCTAGGTTCCCGTTATCTCAACTTGCCGTCTCGTGACTGTTTTTATCAGTTTAGCTTAGAATCGATTATGCTTCAGAAGTATATCAATTTGAATCTACTTAGGGTGATTCAGAGTTGCTTCGCAAGGTTAGAAATTATTGTCTCGATTCTATTCCCCCGAATGAGTAATTAACCTTCCCCACAAATCAATCAGGCGCACTAACCTTTTACTTTTTTCTTTCCCTTCTTCACTACTGGCAATAACCATTTTTGAGAATAGGCCTAGATGCGTTTCCCTTATCCTCTAAAATTTGATTTTGGAACAAACAATCGATCATTTTGCCGTCGACCAGCGAATAGAAATACGCTCCATTCTTCCCGATTCTTCTCCCGTATCAGTAATCAACCTTCTAATCAATCCTAACCTTTTACTTCTCCTCCCCTCCCCTCCCCCTTCTTCTCCTCTGAATGAATCACACCCAGTAGGCAGCAGCTTCAACCGGCCGAGAGGGGCGATAAAATACCGCATGTAAAGTTCATCCCCCCTGACTCCCTCCTCCCCTACCGTCTCCTCCCCCTCCACTTCACCTTAACCCCTCCCTCCCTCGCCCACCCAAATGTTAGGTGCCAGTCATGTTGTTTGGCTTGCGGAAAGGTTAGGTACGGTAGGGTTACGGTACCCCGGGTACGGAACTGTACTTTCCCAGCCCGTTACATCGCTGTTTCCACTCCATTTCGCGCGCCGCCGCTTCTTTGGGTGGCTCGAGAGATGGGAAAGGGATCGAATTGGGTCTCCTCCTGCACACTACGAGGTAACGGACCCGTATGTCCACCGGCCCCCGAGGCACTTTTTGCATTGACCAATCAGTCATCGGAGCGGGTTATTCGAGCTAGGAATGGTGACTGGTGAAATCATTGCGGTCTGACTGTTTCATCTTTTCGACGTGTAGTGCTCCTTAGGTTTTTTTTTGTCAAGTTCGAATCTGAGGTTTCGTTTTCCCAAAAAAGACTTATCATGTCGCTCTTTTGGCAGCCCGATGCTATCATCTAACTCTGCCTAACCTGCATTCCAGGATATGAACAGGGATATCTTACCCATTCTAACTGTTTCCTCCCGCTCCTTCGCACCCTCTCGTGGCCTCCTTTCCATAGTACACAAAAAGAGAGGTTGGACCTGTGGGTTTTCTGACTCTCTCAATTTCTCATGCTCTCTCGTCCTGACTGATCGACCAGAGGAGAAAGAAAAGTTTGGAGAAGGAACAGACTGTGTGATCACCCATCTCTCTCTCATATGTACGACCTTACACCTCCCGTTTTTTGCCCGATCCATTCATAGGTTGGGTTGCTCCCGCAATGACTCTCTTGAGCAGAGTCATCGCTTAGCAATACTAGACGCTCAGTCTTGGCCCCGTCCATACCAGACTCTTTTGTATGCAGTTATCTGTCATTAGATCAATGGTTTGATCAAATGTGACCTGTAACCAAATTTTGCGTTTTTCGGATCCACTGAATATTTTGAGCAATTAACAGGGCTACCCCGCTTCCTCACCCGCCCAATCACCCCTCCAGCATTCTTCCCCTCCCGATCCTCACTCTGCTGTCCCTGATCCATTCCTAATCTGTGGTCCTCACTTCTCCTCCTCCTCCTCTCTTACTCTCGTTACCTTCCCTCACTCGGATTATTCCTCCCATTCAATGTGTTTGATCCTTGCTGACCACTGTGCGCGCGTCTTTACCCGCATTTAGCACCCCATTCCGAGAGAGGGAAGGGAGGGTTCGCAATTCGGTCTAGAACCCTTTTTCTTTTCTTTTTTTCTCTCCTGAATTGAAATTTTCGTCATTGTTGCCAGATGGAGAACTATCATAATCATTATCACCCTGATTAGCCTGCTTCCATTCCGAGAGGAGGAGACGGGAGGGAGTTCACAATTAGGTCTAGAACTCGGCCTCTTTTTTCCTGTCTTTTTCTTGTGTCTCTTTTCTTTTTTACACTGTCGTTAGTTCACGATCATACATGGTGATAGTTCTGATTTGATTGCACCCATTCTGATGCTGATCTAACAGTTTCCTGTTATCTGTTCCGGGGTGTTACTATCATCTGCTACGTCGTAGGCCTACGTAGATAATCAACACCAGAATTACGCTTAAGAGTTCGCCCAGCTTCCTGTTATCTTCTCCAGTGAAAGAGTATGGGAAATCGAGAGTCTCGCTTTTGATTCTACTGTAATCTCGCCCTGGGGCAAGCGAGAGAGCATGGGGAATCGAGAGATTCCCATCCTCATTCCATCTTTGATCAACACCTTCGGATTAGCCGTGATGCTGGCCTATCTCGAGTTACCATTCCTGTTGATATCACACTAAATACACATTGGGTCTTATCCGCTCTAGCCGAAGAGAGATCGCTCGGTATCGAGAGACGCGTCTGATTGAAATGTCAGAAAAACCTCCTCTTTTCGGGTGCTATCTCGCCTCTCTTGCCGTGCAGAGACGAGAAATACTGCAGGAAAGTGGAATAAATCTTCGACATCACGGTTGTTTCCCTGTAGGATTAGAGTTCCATTCTCCTCAAAGCCCATGCTATCTCGCAATTCTGAGATCCTGAACGCCCTCGAATATTACGGGTTCGTTCGAATAAATATCAAAAGTGGGCGGAGTCTGGGTCGACTCTCCTGATTCTGAACACTCCCTAGCTTCTCCGACCGGGAATTAGAATACGGAGAGCCGTCCGAACCCTAAATACGAATACACTCAACACGTGAGGTCAACATCCACTGGATATGAGATCACTAATCCTCAATCTTCGAATCAAACCGCCCTCTTACACAACAGCTCAGAAGCTAAACAATAACCAATACGATTACTAGGTGGCAATAATGGGTACTGAGATGGCCACTTGAAAGAGATGACCGCTCACTTCCCGCGCGCAAAGGCCAACTGTCAGCTAGCACAACCGTTTGCGGGTTATTGCTCATTATTTAGCCTCAATGAATGTTAGCGCTTTGATAATAAACTATAAGGTTTTTAGGTTTGAACTATGACATTATGCGAAATTTACCCTTTTTCATACTGTGGACTGGGTTTTGAAACTATGGTGCCAGATGAATGAGGAATGGCGTTGACTTGATCTCGCAGTCTTCGAAATCTGGCAAAAACTTCAACTTTGGATTCTCCATTACCCTCCCTGGTTCCAAGGGATCGGAGTAGGTATGCGCGAGTATGCCACGCATCTAAATTGGCACGAAAAAATCAACTTCGAGAATCGTGCTCAGAGGATCCGAGATTGCCGGCATCTCCATTACCCTCCCACAAGTGCTTCTCCCAAGGGACCGGGGGTAGAGGTATGTCTGAGTATGCGGGAAATTGACACGATGATGAAGTGGGTAGAGTCAACTCTCCTTCTCTTCCCTCATCTGTCTCATTATTCTCTCGGGTTTGAAATATGATGGATCAGACATCTGGGACAGTGGGAAATATGCGAGATTCCTCCGCTTTACCGACCATCGTTATCTCGGTTTGGAGTAACAAGTGGGCTGAAATATAAGGACAAGCCTTCTTCACGGCAGGGATGCATCATCGGAAGAAATTTCCTACATTTACCGACAACCTTTGTCGTTGTTTGGGATTTGTTTGGGCGCGCTCCAAGAATCAGTTCACTTCCTAGACCTTCTTAAATCAGAGAAACATCATCGCAAGTTATTTATTACCTTTACCTAGCGTCTTTATCCCTGATTCAAGTGCGCGAAATGATGTGGATGTGCTAATCTTATGCAACTGTTTTTCGGGGAACCCAACTGACTTATGCACCCGCTCTAAAAGGTGGCCCTCTAGGAGGCTCCGGAATCGCGGGTTCACCCTGCATTACCTTTCTCTCTCATTTCCCACCTCGTGTACTCGCCCCATTAGTGCACCCCTCCCCTTCTTCCTTCCCCTCCTCTCAACTCATCTCTCGAGGCGAGGCGCACTTATTAATTCCCACCTCTTCTTCTACTCACACAGCCTTTTACCTCCACTTGACATCTTCTCTATCACGGGGCCTTGTTGCCAGATGGGTGTCATGTGCTTCTTCATAGCTTAGTCTCAGTAGTGTGACTACGGTAGCCTCTACTCAGTTCATGATTGCACATCATCCGACTTGCCGTAAATGGTCGAAAGGTACGGTAGGTAGGGGTTAAGTTCCTCTTATTACCGCCCGTCTGCATTTCGCGCAATGATAAATGAACCCACACCCGTAGGAGGGTGCCCGTTTTCGGAAAGATTTGGTTTGGTACTGTAGCTACGTTAGGCTGTCTGTACCGCGCAACGCTAGCTTATGATATGATATGATCTCAGCTAACGCTAGCTTGCGAGCGACGGACGACACCCTCTCTCGATGCTTACTCACGCATGTTGTGGCGAGTACCTTCTGGCTGTGCCACAGCAACATACAGCGAACACCTCTCCTTCCCTCCCTCTCCTAGCACAAACCTAAACATGCGCGAAAGCTAGCTGGGGTAGGGTAGGGTTGGGGCTCTCAGTAACAGCCTTCTACCCCTCACTTCCCTCCTCGTTTCCCCATCCTAGGTTACACCTAAACATTGGAATAAGGGAATACTGGAGTAAGAGTTTTTGAATGGGGTTTCTCCTTCTGAAAGCAACCTTGGCCAAAACGCTGAATGTGTTCCTCACAAGTTAGATGTCAGCTAGACGCAGCCGCAAACCCAATAACCCACCCGTCGGCGGGGCCCACCGACTGAAACGAATAACCCAATGGTTACTAGATTAGTTGGGACCAAGTTAGGGGTAGCCAGCTTACTTTGACTTCTCCCTTTCGTACCCGGGAACCGATTGTATTCTTTAAAGACTTCCTTTAGCCCAATCATATCACGAACTTTGGCTTCATCATTGATTTTTTTCATGATTTTTCTGCAGCTTTTGCACAAACATCACTTGGTCATCATTTTTATTGTGTAAGCTTGAATCACTTCACTCCTTCTGAACACGAGTTACATGTTCCCACATGACTCGTCTCCCAAATCACTCTCGTTCATTCCCGATAGTAATAACTTCGGCTTAGCGACCCTCAAAACATGGTCGAACTCGCAACTTCAGTAGCTCAAACACTCCTCATTTCGCGCACTATTTAGCCTTTCTAATCTCTAAGATCAGGCGAGCAGTGACGAGTCTTCATTAACAACTCGTTTCGCTACCGCAATAATTCAATCCCTCCTCATTCTGCCCACTATTTCGTTTGCGATAGTGCAAGATTACTGGAGAGACACGAAAAGTGGCTAAAGTCGCTGGCCTTATCAAAGAGAGATTAGCCTGACTCCAACTCCTCCCAAGAATTGGTGCGTTATTACTGGATCCAAATCTGAGCTAGGCTATTCCAACTTCTGACCTGAGGGACTCCTTAGTAAAATAGGAACCAGTGCTAACTTTCCATGATTCTTGCAACTCAAGTGGCGCACTCTGCTCTCATTGACCGCAAATACCGCGAGCACTCTCAAGCGCGCGCACTTTTAATCAGCAGCCTTTCCTCAAGTAATGTTCAGATTCATTGTCTATCGCTAGTAAGAAAGGCCGAGATAGGATGGGCAAAGAAGAGACGGAACGCCTAGTATCCCCTCCTAAGGCGCCCAATCTTCTCCTCTTCTCGACGGGGCGCGAAATCGGTAATAAAGGTGCTGCGAAATCAGTGGAGTGTGGAGGAAGAGGAGAAGGGTGGAATGAAGGGTAGCGCCCCTGGAATTGGCGAGCAGTTTTTGTGTAGTATCGGGAGAATTGGAGGGTGTTCATTGCACGCCCTTAGTTTGCGTTTGGTTTCACTACCAAATCAAGGCAGTTAACTTCTAATACTTTTCAATAGTTGTTTCATCCACTCGCTCGAAAACCAACTCAATACATTATCCCCAAATCTCAAGAATGTCTCTGGAGGTCCGCGAAAGGTTGTTGAGGCCTCATCATCTTCTCTAACCCCCTGAGGCGCGTCTCTGCTCCGATCAAAACGCGCGATATGACTGGTTGAGTATGTAAGGCATGTCAATCTGGAGAGCGGAGGAGGAGGAGTACCCCAGAGGTTACTCTCTGTTGATTCCAGTCTCATTCTCGCGCCTTTTGACCTACCGTATACCCTTGGTGCTACCGTTGTCTGTTCCAGGGGTACTTAATCATGCAATTGGGAACCCAGTGTCTACCGTACTCAGCCTATCATAGCTTGACCTACCGTACCCCGACATTCAGAGCGCCTTCTCGGGATCTTGATTTGAACCCCAATTCATGAACCCTCAAGCACTCGAACCCTTCTTCAATCATCGTCCTTCTCGAACAGTCAAACAGTTCTCTCCCTTCTCCTCATTGTTTTATCACTCCAATCTCTCATCGTTCCGCTTTTTCTGGACGTATTTGCTCGGTTGACCGTTCACTCTCTCTTGAAGGCTCTCGCCCGCTCCTGAGCCTCTCCTCCCTCCCTCCCTCTCCCCATCCAGAACCCTTTCTGGGAGCCAAGGAGAACACTGATTACTCAGAGTGATAGGGAGAGGGCAAAGGAGAGAGGGAGAGACGTTCTGTCCCCTCTCTCCCCTCTTCGAGCCAGCCCCACACCGCCGCAAGCAAGCTATTTGATCACCCATTCCACTCTCGTTGCTCGCTGCTTTTTACGGTGTGATGGTGCCATTCTTAGTGAAACTAGGCTCTTTGACTCGAACCGATTGATGAACTTGTGCTGATACTTGTGCCCTCGAAATAAAATATTAAGTCTGCTTTGAGTGAGTCATAACTTCAAATTATTTTTAGGTTTTCGATTTTCCCAAATTGCACCATCCAATCCACATCCGCTGTGCCCTACCGTATCCGGCCATTCCCTCTTATGACTTTCTAATCCGTTGTTATGTAATCAACCGCATTGCTTCTCTTATCCCTCTCCAATCCCAACTGAATCCGCCCCATTTCCGAAAGGGAGGCGAAGCCCCTACTCCCTTATAGGTTGGGGCGCGGATAGGTGAGCTGAGCCTAGGTTGAGAAGGGTTGAGCGGATACGTTGCGCGGCCCAAGCCGATTCGCGACAGGTTTATTGTACGGCTTCGCAAACCTTTGTTCGGTGCTGTGATTGATACCAATTTCCCAGCATAGTGGAACCACTTGCATCGATACTCCGCTTACCGTACCTCAACATTGCGCAACTACTTATCCGCCCGAAGACTTTTTGCTTCAAGTTTGATCTTTGGTACTTCGTCTACCGTACCTCATCACAATGAGATCACTTACCCTCCGGCTACTACTCCATCTTCCCTCCCCTCCTCAGTACTCGATTGACCCCAATGGAGGCCACCTCTTCCTCTCTTCCCCATCTTTTTGCGTATCAATTTCTCGCCGCTTTTTCCACTTTTCTTCTGCTGTTCGGGGGCTGCGATTTGATTGAGTTGGATGGGAGGATGTGTGGTAGAAGTGAGAGGGGAGTGCATGGTCACTGCGCATGTGGACCATTTCGTGATACTCTGAGTTACAGTAACCGATTGGGAACTGAGTTTCAGTAAGATCTTGTGTTTCAAGCGCGTTTCTGGTACAATCGATGATATTTTGATGCCAGGAAATTTTGTGATTCTCTCCTCCTCCCATCCTTCCATCTCCTCTCACTCACCAACCCATCGCTTTCGGTAGTTTATTCAACTGGGGTGAAATGTGCCTTCGCTCGGCTAACATAAACATTACTCAGATTTGAGAGGAGACCTCTGGCCCCACTTTTGACTCCTTGGGTAAACTGAGAGCACTTCTTCAGTCCTATTTCACTCGGCCGTAGCGGCGTTTGCACCATTTCTATTTTGAGGTCTTACAAATAACGAATCCTCATGAGCCAGGTAGTGGTTCTAGTTCGCGCACAGGATCACTTCCTAAAATAAGCATCATTCAAATCCCGATGACGACCTTCCGAGATGAATCCCAACGAAGTAACCATCATGGTCTTCAACCTTCCTCCCAATTCGTATTGTGCACTATGCCAATAACTTCCTCACTCTCAACTCCAATATATCCCCTCTACTCCTCCTCATTTCACCTCCTGCCAAAGCCCCGCAATACTTCGAGTAATCAGGAAAGAAGTCTTAGTTTATTGAGTGAACCGAGCGATTCGGCGTCACTTTAGTTGAGTTTCGAAGAGATTTGGAAGGGTTTGGTCGGGGTTCATTTCAATTTTTCTCGGGCGTCTTTAGACATATTCTCTTCTACTGATAGTTACAGCTTTACTTGCGATCATTTATGCTTCACTACGCTTTGAATTGCCTAGCTGGTATAGCTAAATGATCATTCATCGTTCTCCTTTTTACAAGACATAACATCAATGCCCTACACTGAATTCGAAATCAGTCTCGCGGTTTCACTGTCAAAGGCGGCATACTGATTCCACTTTTGTCTTGATTCCTCTCCTTTTCGCCCATCTCTCTCAACTCCTTTGATGTAACTGCATTGTCTTAGTCATCCTCACTCCTCTCTCTATCCGAATTCAAATCGCCCTCTCTCTCTCTCTTCCCCTGTTCTAGGGTATTCAGTAGTCCTGCGGCTTTTTCACACTGTGAAGCCATCATCCATCGATTCCCCGTTGACCTACCGCCCTCGTCACCCCTCCCAACCCTCAATTCACCTTTCCCCTCATCGATTCGCGTCAGTTGAAACGCCTTCTGTGTATGATCAGCCCTCTCTGCGTTGGGTAGATTCCTCCTCCGTAGGTGGAAGAGGGGAGGAAAGGAGAGGAGAAGGGAGGGAGAGGTTGAATTGAATAGGCCGTCTCTGTCCAGATAGATTTCCAATAGAGAAGAGTTGAAGCCACGCGGCTCACTACCCAGATATCCCGCTTTGTACGATTGCATCTATTGCGAAGCTTTTCTATCAGTACCTGAGTACCTGAAAGTGCGTTTTGCAACAACTCGAGATCCTCATCATTCGCAATTCTGATTCTGAGTCATCATCATATTCTCCATAGCTTAACATAGCGGCTTCCGATCACAAGCCAGATCACAGTACGATTTTCGGCAACTCCTTTCTCTTCCAACCAATTTATGCGTCTGATTCACTATCCATCTTCATTCAAGCTACCGCATCGTGCCAGCCACCCTAGTACTCTTGCTGCAATAAAGGGGCGGCGCCAACCGATTTATGAGCCTGATTCACCCTCAATCATCTTCAGCAATCCCATTGTTTCTCAAGTAGGCTTCTCTCTCTCTCTACCCTGATTTTTCTGCGGCACCCAAGTAAACTAAGGCGTGTGCCTCATTAGTTCTTGAGTGTGTCACTTTCCTCATTCGATTGAGAAATGCAAGGGAAATCTCCAACAACTCTTCGCTTTCCCAGTATCACTCATCCCCATTTCGCTGCTATTTCTACTTGCACCTCCCCTCTTTTCCCTCCTCTTCTCTTCCCATTCACTACGGTATCTCGCTCAAAAGTCGTAGGATCCCAGCCAATTTTAATCGGAGAGTTTCGTTTCGAAAATCAGAACCTGAAAAGCGTTAGGTGCAGCCCCATCTCCGTACCTTCTCCATACGGTACAACGACACTTTCATGAACCGATTGATTGCCATCATAACTTCTCTCCCCTCTCCTCTTCTCGCCTCTTCCATCCACCCTCCCTCCTCCCCATACTTTTACCATAAAATGGTATAGCTCTGTTATAGAGAGGTGTGCTTGTCTCTTCTTCCCTCTTCCTCGATGCTCTACCGTACCCTTACTCGATCTGTCGTGTTCACATTACCGTTCTTCGTCCTACCGTATCCCGATGATCTTTGATCTTTGATCTCTCTCAGATTCCTCCCACAACTCATGCAATGAGTCTCGCAATGGAAGCGCCGCCCGAAGCAAAGAAGTTAAGGGTCGGATCGGATTTCACAGAGGTACAAAAACGCCTTTTCCAGTACTTCCGAAACTGATTCATCCTAACCCTGCAGCGTCTAATGTGAGGTAGATCAAAATGAATCGATAAT
Source organism: Pristionchus japonicus (assembly GCA_900490845.1). Lineage (NCBI taxonomy): Eukaryota > Metazoa > Nematoda > Chromadorea > Rhabditida > Neodiplogasteridae > Pristionchus > Pristionchus japonicus. The sequence goes on from LS522179.1 coordinate 356,000, forward strand.
CCTCCGGATAACTCGGCCACACACGCGTTTTCGTCTGTTGCTCCGCTTCACTCGCTACCACTTTGGGTTGATTACGGAGTTAATCGGGGCTCATCCTCCTCTCACCCGCTACCACATTAGACGAGAGTGAGGAGAGGGTCTTCATTCACGAGTTGAGACCCTCCTCAAATCGTGTGATCTCTCGTCGGGTTGATTGGGCGAGAGAGCATGGGAGAAGGGAGAGAGCACGACTCACCCGAGAATAGGGATATGGTAAGTGGGGCGAGCAAGGGGGATTATGACTTCAGACATCATCACCGGATCCTAATTGTTTACGAAGCCCCTTTTGATATCTTCGTGATGGAAAAATATGCATAAAAAATATGATTGAATATCCTTTTCGGGTGGTGTTGATTCAGAAATCGAAATCACCTTTCAGACATCGCGAGAGAGCATGGAAAAGTGATAGACCGTAAATATTCGCACTACTCTGATCACAGTAAAAGCTCGGTGAGCCTCATCATCCAATCACTCGGAGTGGAGTAGAGAGAGAGGGAAGGCTTACTCTTGCCTCCTGGTTCCGATCGGGAGCGCGAGAGGCAACGAGCATCCTTTTTCGAGATGGAAACGTGTGAGGCAATCACTCAGGCAGCTTACTGACCGAAGCGATTTCGCTGATTGCTCCTTCTTGAGGGATTATTATATCACATGGTGTTTTCCTCTGAATAACCAAAGAGGGGCTCACTTGAGATGCAATCAGGGCTAATGAGGTAAAGCAGAGAAGGGTTCAATTTATTTTATTTTGCAATAAAGGCGAGCTTCAATTGTACGAAACGGCAAACCTTGTGTAATCAAATAAGAATGAAACATACTGGAAGTCTTCAGGGTTCGTTCGTCAATTGCTTTTCAAAGGTGCAAGGGGGGTTCATTTCGATTACGTTTCACCAGTAATGTATTGTCAAGTAGACGCAATTATTGGCAATGTCTTATCACGATTGGCTTCCAAATAATTTACGAATTTTTAACCACGGAAACATCATATTTCAAATCGATAATCAGGCGACCTACCGTTCCCCGTTGTAGGTCTTCACCGCAGGACTCCCCATGCCCTATCTGCAGCCATTTGTAATGAGACTCGCCGTTGTTCACATAAATACGTTGTACTTCACCCTTTCGCCTCCCTAGCTCCTCCCCCTCACTACTGTAACTGACGCACGCACCGAATACGGTAATCAATCGATATCATCAGGTTGACGGGCCCTCCAACATAGCAATCGATGATTCACCCGAGACGGGAGGCGCACAGGTACGGTAGAAGGCGAGAGAGTATGTGAAAGTGAGAGACGGTCCCTGATTCAGGATTCGCCCGCTGGTCCCTCATCAGCTCGAAGCTCAAATGGATCGACTCCCCCGGACGAGGAAGCAAACAATGAACTCAATCCATTCCAATCGGGCATCTTTGAGATGCTATCGAAGAATCTGTTCGGAGGGGTGTTCAAGGTAATTTGTCGCTTATTGACACTACTGTCTCATCCAGGATCTATTTATGGCGTGAAGACACTCTAGATATGATAGCACAAAGAGACGCCTGAGGGCCCTTAGCGTTCTCGCATGACTCACTAGTAGCGATGCCGTTATAGCGATGAGAAAAATGAGATCACACTTGAATTGCCTCATCACTACCGTAGGCTTCATCATGTACTCCTCTGACTAGCTTGTTTAACAACCTCCAAACTACCTCTCTCTCAATCCGCCTCTCCTCCTTCTCTCTTCGTTTAGTGTCGTCGTGTAATAATATTATTGCCTATCCTCTCCTCTTCTTCTTCGTTTTTATCGGCATCAATTGATTCGAAGCCCATTCTATTGAGTATTTGGGAGAGAGGGAGAGGTGGATAGGAGAAGAAGGAGAAGGGGTGAGGTAGAGTTTGGCATGGGAATTCAATAGAAGTGGCAGCTTGCGAAAGCTACAGCGAAAAAGTAGCGCAGCCGTCTAGTCAATAGGGGTCTGCAATAAACGAACGTACCTCTAGATTGATCATTTCTAGTCCGCATCAATAGTCCAAAAGAACATGAATGGTAATGATCATGAACCTTGCAAGAACTAAAGGCTAACTCTCGGAATTCAATAGGGCATGCGGTGTTAGTTTTCCTGAAAAAATCAGGAAAAATGAAAAATGGTGTTAGTTTTGTGTTTGGAAAAATCTCGGAAAAAGCTCCATTTTTGAATTCCCGCCATTATCAATTTTCGGTGAAATTGTCTTTCCCTTGAACCAATCGATATACAAATGTGTCACGATGCAGATCCCGTGTCAGAAAAACATATACACAATATTTGTGATAACTGATTCATGAAGAAATGAGTCATAGCCGAAAATTGATAATGGCGGGAATTCGAAAATGGAGCTTTTTCCGAGATTTTTCCAAACACAAAACTAACACCATTTTTCATTTTTCCTGACTTTTTTCCGGAAATCTAACACCACATTAGATTGAGCAGCAAAAAGGTCATAGTTGAGTTCGATTGCTCAGTTGATGGGGCGGTTTTGCAGTGGAGTTTGGAGGGGAGGAAGGAAAGGTCAAGGAACCGGCGAGACTCGGTGACTCCGAGTGGAGGGCCGGTATTGAGGTTATTTAGTTGGAACGAGCAAGCAAGATCTATTGATGAGGACCGTATCCTTCGGCCTTTGAAAGTGTGTTGAAACATAGGCGATAATTTCAGTGTTCCCTAGCAGAAACGCAGAGGGGATATGTTTCAGCGCCAATGCATAGTCACTTGGGTGCATCCTATCACAGTTTCTGCAAGTCATCGGAGCGTGCTAAATAACCATTCCCCATATCATTCTTCTGATACGTAGGTCTCGCAGTACCCGGCCTTACTGGTGTATTCCACAATGCGGACTTCTGCAACAAAATCATCTAATCGGTCTGGTTGATAACTTCTTCCTTCAGATGGATCAATTCGCTCCTCTCCTCCTCCCCGATGCCTCCTCACTCCTCTCCACTCCTCCCTCATCCACTCCCATGGCTCCCCCTGCCCCAGTCGTGCCCGGCGCAGTCGCCCTGGCCAATATGCCCACAGCGAAGTTGTTCGATAAGAATGGTGAGGAAATGAAGGAGCGATGACGCCAGAGACAGAACAGAAAGATGCAAGCCAACATCATACAATCAAAACAGTGCTGTATTGATGACGAATTTGGCACTGTCATTCAGACTTCTGTGAAATTCGTTACCTCAAGGTTTTTGGGCAGTTTTGTAGTAAAATATAGAAGAGTGGTGCGGCGCGAAGATGATTGCAACGCCACCTGATGACAATCCAATTGCAGACTGGTCGTGGCACCGCAACCCAGCGGCCTCGATCCGTTCTGGAGGCACAAACAAACAGACGCCCGTGTGGAAATACTTCGTCTATGATAAGAGCGATAATCTCAGCAGGTTGGTTGGTGATAATTGATATCTAGGCTCTCATTTCTGAACATTAACTGTCCTCTAATGACTGATAATGAATCTAGGCAGAATCAATGTTTGCGACAAAGCGAGTTGTATCGATTCGGAATCAACTATGTTTCATCACCCATTCATAGCCACTAGGGTGCTCTCTTTTACAATGCTATTGCCCCATCTTCGCAGCAATAACTCATATTTGATCTCTTCCAGATGCATCGTTGATCAGTGCACCTACCAACTCAAAGGCCCTCACACCTCCACTCTCGCTTGCCACCTCAAAAAGCATGTTGCGGAGTATGCAGAGTTTACGAAGCTCAAGGTTCGTTGAGGAGATTTGTCTTTTATTGTATTTTTTCAGTGGATTCGATAGGGCCCTTCTATTGATTCGAACAGCTAGCATGAACTCTTGAAAGAATGATGAGACATATGATTTCCGATCAACAAACTTGAGCCTACTCGGCTGTGACTAGAGTAAATCACTTAGAACATATCACCTACGATTTCTGAGTTCCATTTTCCTTGTCAATCCGACCGACACGTTGAGGACTTGCAGAACGAGTACTCTCGGGAGCGGGCCGTCTCTCAAATGCCGCCCTCGCCCGCTTCCTCCTCCTCCGGCAACTCGACGACCTCTGCAGCAACTGCAGCCGATGCAGCCGGGAAGCTCACGGAGGCAATGCTGCTGCAGCACAACAACAACAACGAGATGCAGCACACGCAGCAACAGAAGGAGCAGCAGCAGCTGCAGCAGATCGAGAGGATGCACCAGGCCGCGATGGCTGCGGCTGTAGGCAATCAGCAGAGGCCGAAGAGCAACGGGTGAGCTGCGAAATCATGTTGCTTGTCCAATTACAATTCTTGCAGCAGCGCCGTACAGCGTATCACCCCGCCTCCCACCACTCCCAAGCAGCTCCAGCAGCCTCAACCCCAGCAGCCCAATGCAGCTGCAGCAGCTGCAGCGATGATGTCGCCCTTCGCGTACCTGCTGCAGAACCACGGCGGTGCGTTGCTGCCGCATTTTCAGCATTTTAGCTGCTGCAGGATAAAATCAACGCATATATACTGTCCTAGCGGACGCAGCAACATTAGCTCATGGCGGTAGTCGTTCAGCCAATGAATCCCACCATTTGCAGCAGGAGCAGCCGCCGCGGCCAACCCCCTGTTCGCACAGACCCTGCTGCAGCAGGGAATTGTGATGGGGCCGAACAGAGAGCTGCAGTTCTCGAAGAAGTGGAGGAAAGACGAGAGAAAGCAGAGGGAGATGGAGGTAGAGATTTATTGCTGTTGTTGTTACAACACGCATTGAGCGATCCAGCGACAAGATTGAAAGTTGCGCATAAGAAGGTAAAGTTGAAACGTAACCATAGTCTACTATAGGGAGTTTGTCCGTCGCAGGACCCTTGTCAAGATAAGTACTGTCGGTTGCGGTAATCAATCAATCAATCCTCTCCAGCACCGTCTCTCCCTCTTCATCTCGTCCGCCCGTCTTCCCTCCTCCATCGTCCATGATGCTGCCTTCAGAGAACTACTCGAGGTGGCACAGCCCAAGTTCGCCTGCCCAACTGATGGAGCGCAGATTGAACAGGTGAGGGAAGGATCCAAAGATCAAAGTTCAAAGATCAAATTGTGATTTAGAAAGGGTAAATGATCCCTTCTGTAGGTGCTCACCGCCCAGCAAGGCCGCCTCCAGATGGCCGTGAGACAGGCGATTCACTCCGTGAGGAGGATGTGCCTGATGGTGGATTGCATTGCAGTCGGAGAGAGGAGGTGGGAAGTCTTTCCTATCCAAGTTTGACAGTTATTTTCTAAAAAGACGATGACCGATGTGATCATTCAGTGAGCGACATCGAGTACATAAGAGAGCGATGAAACCTAACTGTTTATCTAATGCTGAATTCACTGTCTCTCCCTCACAATGAGGAATGAGTAACTGCAAATTCATCATAGCTCAAGCCCGATTCAGTTTCCGCCTCGCCATCTCCGTCTCTCTTCCCTCTCCTTCGGGCACTCGTGAACAGCTCCTCCTCGCCCTTCGACCGATCGAATTGGAGGAGGGAGAGCAGATGGGAGGAGGAGTGGCCGATGGAATCGTGATGCAGGTGAGATCTCGTTATGCCATCTCTTTCTTTCGAGATGGAATTTCGTCCTGATGAAATTCCCAGGCGTAGTCATGAAATATTTTTGAAGTGAGTACTAGGAAGAAATCATTCTATGAAAGTGGTAGATTGAATGAATGAACTGTGAAACCTATCTCATCAATTTGTTTCACTCGATGCGTGATAGGTGCAAGTTTCGAGTTAAAGTAAAATCAAGGTGTTGACCATTGATCTCTTCTCAGGTAATGGCCGAGCACGGTCTCACCTCCGACAAGATCACTCGGGTAATCACCAATGGAGTGGAGCGAGACAAGAGCAGCAGTATCGGAGGAGTGCAGATGGTGAGGAATTGAGAATTTTTGTGTAGGCGATCTGTTTAGCAAGTAACCGACTCCGACAATGTGTAGTATGCATGCATTTGTCCAGATTGTGTGAAAGTGCTCCATTTTTGGAATTGGATGAAGATAGGACAACAAATTCATTCAGTTGGTAGCCTATCGTCCTCGACTCCTGGCCGTCTTCATGGCCATCATCGACAGCAATGAGCGAGTACAGGTAATTAATTAACTGCAACTAATTAGTTTAATTTGCAAATTATCATAATTAATTAATTAATAACGATTCAGGAGCTAAAGAAGCGCTTCTGCGAGTTGATCGTCACGCTAGTCTCGCAAGAAGGACTGATGAACGCGCTGATCAACAAGATTGGTTAGTTTTTAAGCAAAGCACAGCTAGATAATATCATTGAACCAAGTGTCAAATGGGAACAGTGAAGCGTATTTGAACGTGAGGTCTACCGTTTTATTTCAACACGACCTTACCCACAACCTTTTGCAAACGGTGTGAAATTTGCCAAATTCAACGCGATCTCTCAGGCGGCCCAGTCCACCTTCCCTTCAACGAGTCATTCGTCGCCATTCTGGAGGCTGTGTTCAGGTAAATGTTTGATTCCAGACCAATATTTCGATTTCTTCAATCAGGCAGTAAATTAGAGTGATGCAATACCATTCAGGACGCGGGATCAATTAGTAGCAGTTCTCAACGACGCAGGCATTGAGATTCTCAGCGCTGCAGACTGGTGAGCTATCCCTCGTTTTTCTTTTTCGTATTTTATAACTCCCGAATGCGCTTGAACTCCCAGTCGTGCAAAGTCTGAGGAGAATTGACACGCTTTGTGAATAAAGTTTGTGTTCAACAGTGGATAGGCCGATTCCTTCCAGGAAACTCGCCGAACTCCTCCTAGCCGTTCTCTCGTGCCTCTCCAATCGAGCGAACCCCGCTCAAGATTCGATCGATACCGTCCTTCCATCGTTGATGCAGATTCTGGGCATACTCAATGAGGTTCGCACTCCTTATTCCTCTCCTTCCTTATTGTTTTTGAAAAAGATGATCCGCTGATGAACTGCAAAACCAGTTCGTCTCGTGTTTTCAATTACATCTGAACCTAGCTCGAGCACAGTTCTGTGTTCTGAGGAAAACGGTAGATCAAAGATCAACTTCAGAACGAGGAGATCTCATGTGGCATAGCCGACGAGTTGAGAGGGGAGATGGAGAATCTCTGCGGGTCGATCACTTCCCCCGATGAGAGGTGAGGGTATGATTCGATTTTACGAGGACTCTACTGATAGTTCAACTTCGACAGTCGGAGTTCGCTCTGTTCTGTTCAGTGTGAAACGTAACTACTCTTCGGCAATTCAGCCAACGGAGGGGGATGACTTCGAGTACTCCTTCGGATTGCTGATTACATCGATAACTCACCCCTCATCTTCAGTGTGATGGAGGCAGACTTCCTGGTCGCTACGGCCCTCAATCCCGAGAGGATTCTGCTACTGAACGAGGAACAGATCGGATACGCGAAGAGGGAATTGGAGAGGAGGGTGAGTTGACGGGAGGAAGGGATTCTGTGTTCAGACTTCGATCTATGGTACCCTTTCGTAGTAGCGTGTGCCTCGCGCTGAGCTCATGTGTTGTGTTTCATGATCACTTCGAGAACTTTGACTAAATTTCCTAAACTGATGTAGTCTTTACGTAGACGAAAAGTCAAATCTCCGAAAAAGCTAATGCTTGATTTTGAGCTTATCTAGAAATTGATGTTGTGCCCACATGATTGAGCAATCCAACAAAATGTACATCAGAACCAATACCCGAGAATGGAGAGATTTCGAATATTACTAAGCATGCCTTTCCGGTGCCGCTTTATTCGGGGCAATCTGCGCGATTGGCTCTGACTAGCGTGTTGATAGCCTGGCTCTCATCTCATCGCATGGTCTATTAGCTTATTGCCTCTGAAGAACAAAGCTTCTCACTTCGTTATCGAACTCTCTCTTTTCTTCTCGTTCTTTAACACAGTCTGATCATCGACAAACTGCATGCAAAGAAGAGAGTTTTGACTGCGATCTCAATCGAGGTCACAGAACGCTGAAGCCCCGACATTCGAAACGCAACCTATCCGGGGCGCGTTTACCATAGCGGATAAGCGACAGATAATCCCTATCAGCTGCTACTAGTGATTGGAGTGAGAAGCAAAGCCATACTTAGCCGAGGCCGATTGCAGACATCGTGAGATGCGGAACGAAAATGGGCTTGGGGGTCTTCTTTCGCGATTCTAAGCATGAGATCATCTCAGTGAATACGTTCAATTGTGCCTAAATTGATGAATAACTTATCAAGTAATCGATATATCTGATTTTAGGTGCAAGACCGCATGGCTCGGCAAGAAGAGGCCGCATCCCGCAAGCGACCCTTCAGCTGTCTCGATCAATTGCTGCACAAAGTGAGTCAATTATCGATCATCGATTCCCTACCGTAACCCAACTTACCGTACCCTTCGCAGGTCTCGAACATCCAGAACGACGACTCCTCTTCCATCTCCTCCGCATCGTCGATCTATCCGGCTTTTGGAGTGAAGAAGGTACCGTAATCGATATTCTGCCTACCGTACTCCGAATCACAAACTGATTTTATCTTCAGGAACCGGCAGAGCGAAATCGATTCGCCGAGGCTATAGTGCAGGCGTACTTTGATGAAGTGACGCAGGTGAGTCTTTCTCAAATTCGAAGGGCTTTAGATCGGCGAGAGAGTGTGTGAAATGGAGAGACCGTCTCCTCCATTCAATCAATAATTTTCAGTCCGACTCCTTCTCCTCCGCTTCTTCCTTCTCGAATCGGCATCTTCCGCCAGCGGCTTTCTGGCACGCGAACACTCACAGGTATAGTTGATTTCTTGGACCTCAAAGTATCCCATCAATTCAACTGCAGAGTGAAAGGCGCATCAACCAAGAACACAATTCAGGTGTCCTCAACTAGCCGAGATCGCGCTCGAGCTGCTCTCGATACCAGCCTCGACCCCGGGTGTGGAGGGATTGTTTGGAGTGAAGGTAATAAGAATTGAGTTTCGTGAGAGCTTGTAATTCCCTTGAATCAGTTGTAGGATAGTGATGGTGAAGCACCCTGTAAAAAATACCACAAATTCATTCTGAAATCGTATAACCATCCGCATTCAGGCCTCCTCCTTCGATCCTTCTTCCCTTCTCCAACTACCCGAGAGATTGGAGCGAGACACGCTGTTGAGATTCAATCGAGCACTCGTCCACAAGGGGTTGTAGTTAGGTTGTAGCCTGCTTTCTCTTATTCTTTTTCTCAGCTAGAGTGTTTCCGAGTTTAAAAAATCCTGCAATGCCCCCTGTTCACTCAAGCCAAAGAGCCATTCGTGCAACACCAACTTTAACTGTGCAGTTTCAACCGGTTTTGTCGTTTCTCGTTCGACCTTTCTTCCGTTTCTAGTGCAATGTTCCCCTCAAATCCGTGCAGCACCCCCCAACAACAGTGATCTTGCCCTTTGTTTCCTAATTTACATAATTCATTAATATTTTGCATAATACATTCGCTTCCCTGTGCACTGAATTACCAATCTAAGTCTTAGAATCAGTCCCGAAATGAATGCAAACCTGCCCGTCTGTGATTATAATCCCCGTCAAGCCAAACTCTTGGTAGATCAGAGCTCGATTTTGTCTCAATGTGCCTATTCACCACTCATTTTCATTGCTTTATTTTGCATAATATCCGCTTATTTTGTGTGCAGCTAGTCTCCAAATAGCATTCATCCTTTGCTTCTCGATCGATAATAACCGTAACCCCAGCACACCATAGCCCCTTCCCCGCGAGAGTCGATTCCCCCTTCCCTTGTCAGTATGACGATAGTCCGACAGAGATAGTATCATGTGTATCTTGTATATTAATGTATCGTTTTTTTGTGCAAAATAAAGAGCTGGGAAACGAAATTTTTCATGTCGTTGATCAAATACCAATTTGTGAGCGTCACCCATGTTACCAACCATAGCTCAGTTGGTAGAGCGGAGGACTGTAGATCCTTAGGTCACTGGTTCGAATCCGGTTGGTTGGAAGTCGTTTTGCAGAACTTCAAATTGTCTGCTGTCAATTTCAGCAACATTCTTATATCAATATTTTGTCAAAAAAAAACATGAAAAGTCTATTTATAATCACGTGGCAAGAAATACAGCAACCATCGAAACAAACACAGTGAAGACGTGAGAACTAGACGTGGTCTTCTCTGCAGTCACCGTCGTTGATGGCGGCGTTGACGTTGAGGGAGACGTGGACATCGTCGTTGTCTAGAGATAATCAAAGTCTCTACTTCAAAACACTCTACAAGCCGCTCAAGGAGAAAGATCATCCAATTCTGTCAGTTATGGTTGATAACCTTGTGACGCTTTAGATCGTCCCTAGCGCACTTTTCGCTTGATTCCCTATCCCTCGAAAGTGGGCGGAGCTTGGGTCTGTATCCTCGTCTCACCTTCATCGTCGTTGAGCTCGTCGTCGTCGTCGTTGACGTCAATCCAGCGAGGCCAAAGTCCAGCTGCAGCGCCCAACTGCTAGTGATGGACCCCCTCGCCCACGAGAGATCCACGGCGAATGTTCCTTCATCGTAGTGGTGAGAGAGGGATGAAGAGCCATCGGCCGAGGAGAAACTGGGGAAGCAATCTTGTTTTCAGGAATGAATGATTCCCGCACTTTTGCAGCTCGGATCGTGATGGAACAATCGACTTGCAACTTTTTTTTGAAAGTTGATTGGTTTACGTGGAGCCGACATACACACTAGCCGGGAATTCAAATATGAATTGTTTCGCTCAGGTGTGAAGGAGAACTTTAATAACTGATAAAATTCAAGCAAACGCACTCGAGAACGTCTCCGTTCACTCGAAGTTTGACTGCTTCCGTGGCCAGGAGTTCGTTGTAGGAAGCGGTGATGTCGAGACTGAATTATTATGTGTCCAAAAGAAGTTGTTCTATCGTTCCGCTCGTAATAGTGTACGATTAATTCCCAATAAGAAAAAAAACTGAAACTAGGAATTGGCTAAAAAGGATAGGCTCCGTCCACAAAAATCGCTTTTTGGCAGCGTATCACTCCCGTATAATTTTTAAAATGTGATAACAACTATGCAAGACTACTATATCGTCCGTCTTCATCAGTTATACAGTAAACATCACAAAAGTAGAGTGGAAGGAGCAAAGACTAACCTGGAGCACTTCTCTGTTTTTTTGCCCCGGCTATTCTCACAGAGTAGTCTATTCCTACCATTCTCATTATCTACCTTGCGCACACTCAAAACGGTCGCAACCCGGTCCAAGAAACAGAAAAGTTCCTAACCTGGAAGCATCAAGAGTGAACTTGTCCTTGAGTGCCTGCGTGATCTTCTCGTACGACTGGTCACCAGTCGAGGGACAGCCGACGAAACCTGTGAGGGGGAATGGTAACAAGAATTTGAAATTCGGGTCGCCGTCTCCTCATTTTGCACACTCTCTCGCCTTTCTGACCAGTGAGAGAGCGTGCAAAATGAAGAGCCGTATTTCGAAGTGAAGAAGGAAAAGTAATTGGGACACTAGGCCGGATGAGAACGTTCGCATGATAACTTACTGGTCGAGCACCATTTGCTTATTATGTCTATTACATAACAGTTCTTCTCTCTCTCTCATTAGGTGCTCATCCCGGGCGTTATCATCCGAATGTTCTCCTCCGACCTAGTGCGTGATATGGAGAATGGCAACAAGAGTTCGAAATACGGGTCACAGTCTCCTCATTTTGCACGCTCTCTCGCCTTTCTGGCTGGTGAGAGAGTGTTGTAATGGTAACCGATTGTGATGCAGAAATTGGTGAAAAAAACTAACCCTCAGACACGTAAATAGTGGATGAGACGGGCGTTTTCAGAAAGACTTCTCCTGAAAACATGGATGCAGCTTTCTCAACATTTTTCATTAAATCATCGTGTTGGGCACTGGCAAGGCACTTCCTGGACTTAAAGAAATGCACGCCAAGCAATATAGTTTTGAATGTGATCTCGCCTTTACTTACGAGGCACTAGCGAATCCTAGTAGGCATCATTTCAATCTCGCGCGAGACTCGCGATATGCAAGGACGGTGCATTGAAAGGTTCTTCTCAATGACCTACCGTTTGTCGTCGTATCAAACACACAATGCGCGCTTTCGAATCACACTATTCGCGCCTTCGTGAAAAAAAATTTCAATGACCTACCATTCGTCGTCGTCACCGACACACTGTGCGCGCCTTCGAATCCGAAGTCAATCGTAACAATTGGAGAGCGGACGGTAAGCGAGGACAGTTGAGGGTAGGGCGATCTGAGAGTAGATTTCGAAATATGGATTGTCGTCTCTTCATTTCACACACTCCCTCGCTTCTCTGACTGGTGAGAGTGCATTGTGAAATGAGAGACCTTGGAATTTTCGTCCAACTCTGATAGACACAGTGAAAGGACAAATACGGCTACATCATAATTCAACCTACCTCGATGTGTAGACTGGCGAGCACTCCGAATCGCCCTTGCTCACAGTATCGTAACCGGTAGAGTACAGTTTCGGGTATCCGGCCTGTAATCGAGTGCATTGGGGCCAGAACCGGAACCTTAACCCGAACCGGGAAGTCGCCGGAGAACCCGTTGAAGACAAGCGTGTCCTCGCTCGTGATGATCGTGTGGTATCGCTCGTCGCTGTGCGCCCAGAGATTGTCGCCCGATTGGAGGACGGAGACGGGCGCGCCGTAGTTGGCTGACATGGGAATGGTCTGAACTCACATCTTCCGATTTTAATGAAACTTGCAGAGTTTTGCGAAATTGCATGTGAGAATTACAATTTTAACCTGTAACTTGATTAGCGTGTGATAATCAAGTGCAACAGGAGATCTCAAGCCCCTTGTTGTAACCATTCTGGTCTAATTTTTTAGACTTGGGAAATCTGAAACGCGAGGAAGAAAAACTAGAAACTAACGAGCAGTGGCGCTCACAGCGTAGAACACAAACTCCTCGTAGTTGCCGAATTCGCGGTGGACGGTGTAGTTCTCGCCTGCCTGGAATGCTGACATTTTCACCGTTATCGAATACAACGTTCCGCTTATTATTCCGACCTGTGCATTTTCAACTATTGATTGAGGGCAGGTAATCAATAATGCACTAGCGAATAAAATGTTCCGCAGAATGCGCTAAACGCAGTATTAACAAAGCTACGCATTCAAATCGAACAATAAGTGTTCCGTAACTCACCGGCAGTTCGTATCCGTCCTCCACGAAGGAGACGTTGCCGAAGATCTCGGCGAAACTGAAAGTGGCTCTGCATTTGATGACGGTACGCAAAATAAACTCACTCGGCGATAGCCACTCCATCTTGTGCTATTTGAATGTCAGTGTAGCTGGAATCGACGTAGACTCTGCAGCCATCGATGCAATTGAAGGGAGCCTCAAATTTTTAAATAATTAAATTTAAAATTTAATTATACAGTAAAATTTTAAATTTTAGAAATTTTAGTAGTATAATTTATACTACTAAAATTTCGAGTCGACTGTACTCACGTCGGGGTCGTAGAGATCAAATTTCTGGAGGACCTCGGAGAGTGGGAAGGTGACCCGGGCATCTGAACTTTTATCAATTGAATGTCTGTAAAAGTAGGGTGAGCAGTTTCCTACAGAGAACCGGCATTTTTGCAGTGCACATTGACGTGTTTTAGTTTCTCTGAGGCGGGATCTCATCACTCGGGATTTCTCCTCAGACCAGTAAAGATGAATAGCTCACCCGCGAAAGACGAAAGAACTATGAAGACAGCTAGGACGGCAAGCATTGCTGAGAAGAGACATGAATGAGTGCACGTTGATCTTATAAGGAGCGAATCTTATCTGACAAACGGAGCTCAACTAGGCAATAAACGACGCAAGATCGACTTAGTCACCAATAGAATGTGAAGACAGGGCCGAAGTCCATTCATTTCACACATTGGTGCCCGGTGAAAGAGTGGGCGTAATGATGATCCGTATCGTGAAATAAACCTCTTCTCATGAAATTATGTTAAATAAGGGGTGACACGAGTCAATGTTAGGGATGGATACCCGAAATGGAGTTAAACGCAGATGAGAAGGGCAATTCCCTTCTCATCTGCGTTTATACCCTCTTCCCATCCATTTGCATACTGTACCTTGATTTATCCTGCCCAATTGGAACTTTGCGCGTGTGTTGTAACTAGCTACGGTATTGTTCAAAAAGGTTCCATATTTTCGCACGTCTCTGGTGCCGAAGTCTTATCGGGCAGCAATCCAATCAACCAACCACACCCTTCAACGAGCTATCGAGAGACCAAAAGGCCGTCACTGAGAATCGTCTCTGATCATTTGATTGGTTTTATTGCATTGATGACGAGGGAATTGGACTGATGCTGATGTGAAGAACAAATGTTGGTTGCTCTCTAAAAAGCGCTAATGTGAAATTATCATGTAAGTAAAGTGAGAAATTAAAGATACATTTGCGCCCTCTGCTCCCTCATTCCACCCCTTTCCTCTCCTCGAATGCGGTCGATTCTCCTTCTCTTTCTCGTCTTCCTCTCAGTCTACGCTCAGCATGTGAGTTACAATTTCAATTTCTTTTTTGTGTCTTGCTACACTTTTGGGCGGGTTTGGCCTTTGGCGATAAGCAGAAGCTGATCAGCTAGAATCTAAATTCAGTTTCGGCGCTACAGGCTAGAGTGGACTGAACTGGGCACGGAAATGGTGACGAACAAGCAATTGCAGGTTAGCGTCCGAGGGCAGACAAGTTGTGTGATGAAAGAGAAAGATGGATCAATGTTCATCATCAAGATAGCGAAAGCCAGGATTGAATTGTGGGAATCAGTTTCCTGTGAGTTGCGCTTGACGACTGCTAGAGGCATTTAGCAATCTTTCGACTAAACGTCCTTTTCACAGCAAAAGATGCGCCTATCAAAACGACGAGCACGGGCGAACGGGGTCTATTCAAGGTTGATTCTCGCGACGACCAGGGAACGGTAAGTGGTGGAACTTCTCTGTTTTTGCCCGAGCTACGACCTCCCTGAGTGTGCGCGAAACGGAGAATGAAAATCGGATAGAATACACTGTTGAAAAAAACCAGGGCCAAAAAAACAGAGAAGTTCCTAAGTGTGTACTACATTTGATATTTACTACACTACTACATTACTACATTTTACAACATACTACATTCCACAGCATTCCTTTCAACGGTGTTTCTGTGAAAACGAATCTGTCTGTCTTTTCCCAATTATCGTGAATTCTTTTCTCCCGACGCGAAAGCTCTGAATGTTTGGCCTAGAGTACGGTAGCCTGACGGCCTGCTCTCTTTGCATAACAAACTCGCGAGCCCTTGGAATGGCTAGGCCATTCTGAGTTAGGGGGAACATGGCCGTGATGGCGCAAAGGTAAGTTTCTTCGTTAGGGTTCCATCGGTCGGGGGTTCAACCCCCGGCATGCACTTTCTCTTGCCGGATTTTGAGAAATGCTGTAGTGCCTCGCACCAGGGTGTTCTTTGCCAATTTTCCGTTTTCTATCTCTTTGGAATACTGTGATTCTACAGGTGCGCATTAGCCCGAAATTCATCGTCAAGATTCTTTTCCCTTGTTCCGACGCGCACAAATGCAGTGACGAGAAGTATAATGCTCAGTATGTTTCATATTGTCGAGAAAAAATTGTTTTTGTTAGAAAATTCACGTTTGCATTTCAGTTGCAAAGATAAGAAACCGACCGAATACTATGGAGCGAAGGAACTGGAAATTCCAACTAGTTTCCATAATCAAAACGTTAAGGATGAGGTAAGATTCGTCGTAATAGTCCACCAGATAGGTTAGTAGGTAAAAGTGACAGAGACTACCCATCTTTCGCACGGAAATCTCCCAGAAATACTGCGCTAGTGGATCCAGTGCTCACAATTACATGACTTTTTCGTGATGTGATCAGTAATTCATCTTCAGAAGGTCTACCCCATCGATTATCGATTGGGCGAAGAAGGAGATCGAGATGTCTACAGGAACAAACCCGAGCTGTGAATTAAACCTCGCTCCGATGAATAAAACAGTCCAACTTTAGTTTCAATTGAGTGGGCAATCACAGTGGAAACAATTACTACTCTCGTTATTTGTTTTCCTCATGATAGGAATTTGCAATAAATCAATATTCTTGTAATTGTATTCCGAATTTCCCTCATTCCTCCTCTTTCCTCCCCTCGAATGCGGTCGATTCTCCTTCTCTTGATCATCTTCGTCTCAATTAATGCGCACATTGGTCATGTGAGTTCTCATAGGGCTCATATGTGTGCATGTTGTAGAAGCCTGGCCGCATGAGCTACGTCATTCCTTGCATTAGCCCCCACGGTCATTACTGGCAAACGAACTTTTAGATACGTGTGAAAGGGCAAGCGAGTTGTGTGATGAAAGAGAATGGCCACGTTTTTATCATCAAAATGGCCAAAGTCAGGGTTGAACTTGGGAACGATGATTTTCGTGAGTCGTATTCGTTTTTAATTGTTGAATAGGTTGATACAGCCCGGGGTTTCTCCCGTGAACACGCATTGTCCGGATGATCCGGGATGATTCTCGGCGGTTGTGGTTCACGGTAGAGCTCGAAATATGCGTAATCTTTTCACACACCCTCTCGCCACTTTGACCGGATACTTTCGTATTTCGAATTTTAGTTGACGAGGAGAACAATATGGAAACAACGGACACAGACGAAAGAGGTCTCTTTGAGACTGAAGCGTATGAGGATGAGGTAATTTCACAGTGATTGGTTTGTTTCAACCACTAGGCAACATAACTTCAACATCCCACTTTATGTAAACCAGACTGCTTTAAACTAAGTTTTTTTTTTCATTTCAGAATCTAACAGCTCCGAAATTCTATGCAAAAATGCATTACCCCTGCTCCGATGCGCACAAATGCAGTGACGCGAAATATACAGCCCAGTGAGTTTTGAAAAACTTCTACCATTTCATAGAGGATCTTCATTGTTTCTTGTCGTTGTAATTGTTGAACTGAGAGTTTCTTCATAGCGCGAGAAAGGAGATGAAAGCACGGTTTCGTGTGTACATTTAATTTGTAGTTGCGCCCAAAATCCGCAGCCCGATTACTATGAAGCTGTTAAACTGTACATTCCTACTAGATTCCAATATCAGGATAAAAATAAAGAGGTGAGATTCAAATGCTTTGGCAGAATCAATGCGGAAGCTTATGTATTTTTGATGAGAAACCCCTTCAGAAGGTCTACCCTATCGAATTTCGATTGGGCAAAGAAGGAGATCGAGATGTCTACAGGAACAAACCCGAACTGTGAATCGAATTGCTTCGATGAATAAAACATTTTACCTTTTTGTCAAGCGAGCAAAGATTAGTGAAGTTGTATATTTTGACTTGGAATTGAACTTGTAATAAGTCTCTGAAATTAATATTTAGCATATTCTTATTGCACGTTATCTCTTCTCCGTTCCCTCATTCCACCCCTCTTCTCTCCTCGAATGCGGTCGATTATCCATCTCTTCCTCGTCTTCGCCTTAGCTGATGCCCATTCGGCGAGAGTGAGCTTCTCATTTTTACTATTTTGGCAATATACATTGGCCAATGTGTTTCTCGTTTTATTGAATCTTGCGGTGCGAAGAGAAGGCAGAATTTCAGATTAAAGCTCGTGGGCAGATTAGTTGTGTACTGAAGGAGGATGGGCAAGTTTTCATGGTCAAAATGCCAAAAGCTAAAATTGAATTGTGGGACAGAGACCTAAGTGAGTTGCTCGGAAACACTGTATTCATAGGAACATATTTATAGGTAGCTCTCATGACAAGATAACGCATGTGCTAACTGACGAAAGGGGCCTGTTCAAGATTGGTGCTTATCATGATGACGAGGTAATTTCGCTGTGTGTTTCATTTCACCTTTGTTAAATTTATAGAAATCTATTAATTTGCAGATTCTTCGTCATCCCACATTTTTCGTCAAAATATATTTCCCTTGCTCCGACGCACACAAATGCAGTCACGATGGATATAATAAACAGTAGTCCCACAATCGTATATCTTTTTAATTTCTAATTTAAAACATTAAGTTGCAACGGTAAGCAATCAACTGAGTTTTACGAGGCGAAAGAATTGGACATTCCGTACAACTTCAATTATCAGGAAGAAAAAGATGCGGTGAGCTTACTATGAATCTGTAAAATTGCATATTATTTATCTGAATTTTTATTATTGAGTGATGGTCGGTGACGACCAATTGGCTGCACACGTAGTTGAATTTTTTTCAGAAGGTCTACCCGGTCGACTTTCGTTTGGGCGAAGAAGGAGGTCGAGATGTCTACAGGAACAAACCCGAGCTGTGAATGAATAGCTTCGATGAATAAAATATTTTACCTTCAGAATATTTTTGTTAAACGAGCAAAAGATTAGTGAAATTGTCTCTTGGCCATATGAGGCCATTCGCGTAAGGTTCAACAAGGTTGAACGAGGGTCTGGAACAGGGGGAAATCTGAATGGCTCCAAAACTTGGTAACTTTTGGTTCTAAAAATAGGTTTTGAAGCGTTTTTTGATCTGAGCCCCCTGGACACCTATATGACCCCGCCCATTTTGGACCCTAAAATCGTTTTTCGCTAATATTTCGCCCAAAATGGGTAAAAATGATCGCAAATCTAGACACCTAGAACAGTTTTCCGTGCTCTATCGATTGGTTATATGGTCATGGAGTGAAATTTTTTTTGAAGCTCGTGGGAATATCGACTTTTTTATTCTTCCGAGGTAAGCTCTGAAACTTTGCCAGATGAAAGATCACACTTTCCCGAGAAATTTGGTATATAATATGTGGGGGTTATGACCAGGACGAGTGGTATTCCATCGATTTAAAGGTAGATCAAAAAATCGATATTTTCAAGAAAGTTATGAGGGGCGGAAAATCTTAATTTTCTTCGATCGAATTCTCAACTATGACCTTTCATAACTTTCTTGAAAATTGGTTTTATGGGGAAAGCTGATATGATCTAAGATCAGCTCGACGAGCTCTACAAGATGAGCGCCATCTGGAGGGTCCAATCGATTATCGATTTTTTTATCTACCTTTAAATCGATGGAAAACCACTCGTCCTGGTCATAACTCCCACATATTATATACCAAAATTCTCGGGAGAGTGTGATCTTTCATCTGGTAAAGTTTCAGAGCTTACCTCGGAAGAATAAAAAAGTCGATCTTCCCACGGGCGTCAAAAAAAATTTCACCCCATGACCATATAACCAATCGATAGATCACGGAAAACTGTTCTAGAGGTCCAGATTTGCTGCCATTTTGACCCATTTTGGGCGAAATATTAGCGAAAAACGATTTTAGGGTCCCAAATGGGCGGGGCCATAAAGGTGTCCAGGGGGCTCAGATCAAAAAACTCTTCAAAACCTTTTTTTAGGACCAAAAGTTACCCCTGATGCCAAGTTTTGGGGTCATTCCCATTTTCCCCTGTTCCAACCGCTTGTTGATCGTAATATGGACGGCCTCATATTCTAATTGCTCATTTTTCCATTCTCCATTCCCTCATTCCATCCCTTTCCTCCCCTCGAATGCGGTCGATTCTCCTTCTCTTTCTCATCTTCGTCTCAGTCTATGCCGCTGACTTCGTCTATGTGAGTTGCTTGCTGTTACTTCTGTTCAAAAACAGACGAATCACAAAGCTCACATCACGGTACCCTCTGTTCAGCCAGCATTAGATAACAATTGCGGTTTCCTAAGTGTTCGCGGTGATTTGAACCATTGAAAATCAATCATTTGAACCAGAAGTCAGTGTTCGCATTGAAGGTCACCGTGCGCGGTCGAGTCAGCTGCAAGGCAACTGTGGATGGATTCACTTTCCTCCGAAAGATTAAGGGTGCCAAGATTCAAATATGGGACCACGACAGCGAGTTTATTGACTGCATTTTTCTTCATTTAAACTGGCCTTTAAAATCAAGATAACGCAAAACGTTATGATCTTCTGACACATTTTTTTGAAAGCTATACAATTCACAACAGCTAAAATGTAACCTGCGCTGCGCTTAGGATACTCAAGAATCTTACTCTAATCTTAATCTTACTCAAATGCGCTGAATTCTTGGTTAATGTCCTATGTTCAAGGTGGTCCGGATGATCACGTCAGTGAAGGGCATGATGGAATATCCGATGAGAGAGGTCTATTCACTGTCGAAGGAAAAGAAGATGAGGTTGTATTCATGGATTGAAATATTACGAAAAATATGCTCATAGAATAAACCGGACTTCTATGTTTATATTCTATTCCCTTGTTCCGAAGCTGATAAATGCGACCAACAAAAATATAAGGATGAGTACGGTTCTGATTCGAAAATTCGATATAAATTCTAAAAAAATGCAGTTGTAAAGGAGAGGAATACTACGAGGTAGTGGCGGATAGGAAACTGAAAATCCCGAGTAGTTTCCACTATAAGAATGAGAATGATAAGGTGAAATTCTGCACATTGATCAAAAAATTTTTTTAAGTAATTCTGAAACTATCCTCAGAAGGTCTACCCGGTCGACTTTCGTTTGGGCGAAGAAGGAGGTCGAGATATCTACAGGAACAAACCCGATTTCTGAATTGAACCTCGTTCCGATGAATAAAATGGTTCAACAGAAACATTGCGTTGTTATAGTTTAAAAGATCGATTTATTGATCCCTTGCTTCCGGCGTCCCAAACAACTTTTATCATTGAGCTTCCGATCTGTCTGACTGTCGTAATGTCACTTCCAGACAGGGCTTAACCACTGGGTGTCAGACTTCCGATCTATCTAGTCTTCCGATCTAGTACTAGGGCATCTGTCCGACTCCACTTCATTCAAGCCTTCTGACTAGCTACTAGTCGGTGTCTCTCTACTCTCTTCACTTCTCGCCCAATACTCTTTCCGCAATGGTGCTGCGTTCAATGGATCTCGTTCGGATCAAGGTATGGTTTCGAATCAATATCCGGTACTTGTGGAGTTCCCCCGGAAGAGTGTCTATCCACCATCCACCCCGATCATCAACCCTGCGTTAGGAAATCACGTTTCTAGAGCCAGTGAAACACAACCATTCGTCCGGGGAACTTCACAAGTACCCAATGTCCTACCGTAATCTCAACCTACCGTAACCATTCTGCTTTTTAGAATGAGTCGATCTGTAGTACTGTCGCTGCCAAAAGAGTGAAGAAGATGGACGATTCTCAACAGAATCGATGCAGGAAGAGAAAGCAGACTGAAGATATTGAACCGGTGAGATCCAGATCCTTGTAATAATATTGTGGTAAGCAGTAGACTGCTTCGTAACGCAACTGCTCGTGTTAGGTTAGGATAGGCCTAAGATGCAAAGTCCTGTGAACAGTTATTTACATAATTCGCTAATTTCGATATGAATCTTTTTTTAATGGTTCCCCAATTTCAGATGGAGATACTTGCAACGGCAAAGATCATTGAGGAAGTAGTGGAAAGAAATGATGAGAAGGAGAAGGAGAAGACTGAAGAGAAGTGTGAGTGTTAATGCGAATTAACAGGGAGTTCTGTCTGTTGGCCTTACAAGCGTTGTCGTACGATTGTAAAATCGCTTAACGTGGCTACTCGAATTTCATTGAAAATATAATTATGCAGGCCTTCCAACTCGAACCTCGCTTGCGCGAGCTGCAAAAAAGGCCAAGAATTATTGCTGTGCCGATGATGAGTACGATGAGACTGACGGTTAGTCTGCAACTGATTTTAACATCTTGATTGGGACTGATTTTTTTTTCGCATTTCGACCTCTAGATTAGTCTTTTCTAATCATGAATCCTTTTCAGTTTTCCCTGCTGAAGCTGCGAACAAAAAGAAGTGCTGCTATGCGTGGAGACAAGCTCGAATGAACAACAATAAGGTAACACTTTCGATTGATTAAATGTGTTACAATGACTGCAGTAACTTTACTAATAAGCACCTGATAAGTTCATAATTTCAGGTGGAGAAGAAAAAGTCATCAATCGCTGGAAATGGGCTGTTCGCGAAGAAATCGTTCGCACCGAAGACGTTCATCTCTTACTACGATGGATTTAGAGGAACAGTCGAAGAATTGTACGCTAGGAACAAATCCGATGCTTACTTCATTAAATATTCCACCACCCATGGATTCGATGGAGATCCGGACTTGTACAACCTCGACGGCCTGGCCAGCCTCGCTAATCACAGCAGATTTAAACAAAACTGTCGAATGGTGAAAGTGATGCCCGAATGCAAGAAGTGCCCTGTGAGATTCTTCCTACAAGTAGGGGATAGGGTGTTGGAGATGAATGAAGAGGCCCTGTGGGACTATGGAACGAGAAATAGTGACCAGGAGTGGTTGAATTCGTAATTGTGCGTTGTCCCAACCCCCCCCCCCTCTCCCCTCCCTTTTTTTATTCAATTGTTGTCCTTTTCTATGATAAAGTTAAACATTTTCAAAATGGAAGTTCTATTATGCAATATCTCGAATTTTAAGACACAAATACAGATCACATCTGATTGATTGAGGATGAAGCAATCTTGTAGTCACATCTTCGAACCTTTGATCAACCTGAGGTTTGCAGTTTCGTATAATTTTTGTGTTGTATGTGCGTTGTAGCAATGATGTTCAGTTCAAATTGCATATTGTGCATTACTGCATGCCGAAGAGTCCTGGATGCGGATTAGATTACACTCGGCAGTAAGAACTGAATTCCCCCTCTGGCATGTCTTGTGCATCTAGATAATTTTGAGCTCGGCGCACTCATCGGCGCACTCCGATCTCTCGGTATTCCAGTACGTTATTCACTTTGCACTAGGGTTGCCGGATCGAATTCGAATTCAAAGACTTCGAACACTTTGCATACGCGCCTCTCTCCCGTTCGAAGTCTCGAAAGGGAGAGAGGGAGGGAGGAAGCGGGTTCGAAGTCTTCGAATTCGAACTTGAAACCCTACTTTACACTATCGCCCACTCTGTCGCAACTTTACCTATATTTGGCTATTTTTGTATTTACTCAATCCCCATTTACAATAATCATCACATCAAATAATATTTCAATTCAGTAGGAATGTCTGATGCGTCCTTTGCGAGAGTTGACGAATGGCGGAGAAAGGTATGGAATAATTGGTACTTGTGTAGTTCACTGGGAGAGTGTCTATTCAACAATTGATTCAGAATTCAGTTGATAGAGTGAGAAAATGGGCCATTGCAATCTATAGCTCTTTGACCGAGCGAGGGATTAAACTTGAAAAAAACACTTTTTCCTTTTTTCTCAAATCTTCTACTAATTTTTTCTCTCAAATCGTGCTAATCAACTACTTCGTAGATCTTCGAGTTGAACAACCAATCAGCTGACGGTCTTATCTCGCTAATGATGAGGAGTCTCGACTCAATGGCACTTCTCCTGTCGAAATCCACCGATCGCAAAGTGAGTACTCAGAATCATGGTTTTTCAACAGAAATTTTCCTCAATATCAGCACATTCGGCGATCCCTGTCAACTCTGGACTACGAACGAAAGCTTTCGATAGAGGACGATGAAGAGAAGTAGGTTGTTGATGGTTATTTGCGTCCTCATAATCTTTTGTCCTGCAAGACCTGCAAGTTGCCTGATTCCAGGATAAATCAGTAGTCTGCAAATGTTAGTCAAGATACAATTTTATCAACTTTATTTAAAAAAATATTTTTGCAGAGATCTGCCACTGCGGATGAGTACTTACGCTGTCATTGAATCTATTCATCTGACTTTCATTGGGCTTAACGAAAAAATTGAAAAGCTTGAAAGCAGCAATGAAATGCGCCGCCCTCAGGAGAAATTGGAACAAGGGACGCAAACGGATGAGGTAAAGCTTTGAGAATTTCTTGGATATCAGGCCTAAACAACAGCTTGAGCTGGCAAAAGTAGGCGGGATTTGAGAATGTTAGAGTACTGCAAAGTATGACAGATATCAGACATCCAACAGATATCCAGAAGCCGTTGCATTCAATGATTTTTGTTTGAATCGAAGATTTCTCAGATCCCCGCACCACCGCTGAAAACTCCTAAGATAGAGAAAATTGGCAGAGTGAATCAAAGAATTCCAAATGATATTCAGGTGATTTTCGAAAAGAACTTTCACAAGGGATGATGTTATTGACTAAGATTCAATTATGCAAACATTTTTCTAAAAAAATAGTTATTTAATCAAATGCGCATCAGATTCCCGCTTCGGAAGTCGTGGTTGACGATTTCATTCACACCGATCAGAGTCTTCTCGATGACATTGTGGTAAGATGTGCTCATGTCCTCACTGCAAACTTAATTTTTAGTCAGCAGCAGTCGACGATGCGCAAATGGATACATCAGACAATGTGCCGGCAGAAAACGAAGAATTGATTGATGACTTTTCGTGCAAACTGGTAAGCGGTTAAAGTTTTTTTTCAAACTGAAAAAATGAATTCAGGAACCAGAGGACTTCTTGGACGGTGGAAGATTCAAACAGGAGGTCAGTGTTCAACTGTTTCATTTGGCCAATTGCTTTTCAGATCTACTTCTCGGAGAGTAGTCAAGCTCCTGTGGAGGATAATTCGAATAATCAGCCACCAATTGAGCATGTGGACGAAACCGTTCAGATGGAGGTGCGCTATTTTGAAGAAAACGCTGAAAACGTTCATTGTTCAGACAATCGGAAACGATAATCAGGATGATCTCGAGCAAGACTTCGATAATATTCATCAAGATGAAGGAACAGAAGAAGAGAAGGATGTCGATGCATCCGCTGATGCACACGAGGTCTTTTTTCAATAATAAATCTCAAATTTTGCTCATTAATCATCAACGACAGTTCTTTTCACGATTTTTCTTTTTCGTTTTGCGATGCGATAACGGTGTCAACTGCTCAGAAAATCGAGAACCAGGACCAGTATTCGTTTGTGGATGAACATATTGAAGCAGAGGGAGAGTACAGAGATAAATCGATTGATACCACCCAGCTGGTTTGATATTCTAGATCTTTAAACTATTTCGAATCTATCAGCGATCGACTATCAAAATTTGATTTTCTTCCCAGGATACTTCCGCGAGTTCAGAAACTGAAACTAAGAGAGTTCTGAGGAGCGACTCGAGGTGTCAAAAGCACAATCGATCCTTGGAAGGGGCAGAACCTGAACCAGCTGTGAAGAAGAGAAAATCAACTTGCAAGCAAAATGCGACAGAGTTGAAGTATCCCATGGATAATTGCGAGGTATATTTCTCAAATTGTCTTACGATCGACAATTTGTTAATTTCAGTTTACAACAACATCAGCGAACTCATGGACGAGCCATTTATGTTACAAACACAAAACTAGTGCGACTAAGGTCAGTTCTCACATTTAGAATTTATCTATCTAACTGTTACTGAGCTAGCAGTGATCCTCCTCAGGACATAGTGTGATAATATCATATTAAGATCAAACCTTTCTAGGAAGGCATCGTTCTGCTTTGCGTTTGTGGTTACGAATCTTTCACTGGTCATCACGCGTTAACAGTGAGTTTTTTGCATTTATAAATAATCGCGTGTACATTTGCGTTTCAGTGCGATCGTGGAAACCTTACAGTAGCCAGAAAGAGCGAGGTTTTTTTTCATCACTTTTCGAGTTCTCAATAATTGACGGAGTTAATATAAATGCATTTCAGACTCCTCGATGCGTTCTATGCGAGGTTAGTTTTTTTAAAGTAATTTATCTTGATTGTTTATTTCTAAAAAGGTAAAGGTATGACCACACTGTTTACTGTAGTCTTGCGACGGCAACGCCTGCGCAGACCGGTGAAGCAGTCCGGGAATTAGCTATTCAATTTTATTAATAATTATTCTCAGAAGTACCCCACAACAGCGTACGCCTATGCTGGGCATCTCTACAAACATCACAATTCAAGTCTGGACGCTGTGAGTTCGAATGATTAGAGTTCTTAATACGGAAAAATCTCTACATTTGACACACTCTCTCACCGGTCAGAGAGGCGATATAGTGTGTAAAATGAAGAGACGAATACTCTTACTTCTACTGATAATACTCGAAAACTCAAATTTTCGCAGAATGGAATATACCTGATTTGCTCCTGTGGCGATGAAATGCGCATCTACGACCACGATAAGAACCACAACAAGAGGGTGAGTAGTTTTAATCCTATATCTGCAGATTGTAGCCACGAGCTGCTTTTATGCAATTTTCGTCGAAAAGAAATTCTCAAAAAATTTAATTTTTCAGTGCAACGGCCTCAAGTTTACAATGCACAAATTGAGTGAAAATAGAATGGATCGTTGACTCAATTCGAAGTTCTCTTCAGTTGAAGACTAACATTCCGATAAATATTCCATTTATACAGTTCTTAATTTTTGTACACTGCAGATCGTTGGTATGATAAATATTTATCTTATCTCGCGATTCCACATTTCTATCACCCTGGTTGACTCTCTGCTCATGGACTTTGCTACTGAACTATGTTCTTGGCATGATTTATGCCACCTCAACGCTTACAACTGGACAATCGATATTTTTTGGAGCCTTACTGGGAATTTTAATAGCAACTCACTGATTTTCAGTCATAAAATGGTTCTAAAAAGCGGCCAGATCAGTGAACACTATTCTGCATTTAGGAGCGCTTATCTTTGCATGCGTGTCTCTGTTGCGATTTTATCAGCACTATCTCGATCGTAAAGACGCGCGTCTTGTAGTCCCGCATCTTCCCAATATTGATAAGGACGAGAGCATTGGTCAGCCCCACTTCGAGTGTGTTTGTCGTTGTGATTTTATATGTTTTTGTTTATATATTTGTATCGATACTTACTAAAACGGTGATATTTGCTGCAAGCAGCAGCAACTTTTTCTTGCAGCTGGCAATAAACTGTTCCGCGTTACTCGGAAAGGTCGGCGTGCGCATGGTGTGGCCGAGAGAGTACTGGAGTGGGAGAGAGCGCGGACGGCTCGACGGCGCTACGTAGTTTCATCGATGTCTGCACTCTCTGTTTACGCCGCCTATTTTTGTTATGCTTATCCGCTGCCGATTTGCGGCGCCGCAAGCTGTCCGTTTCCCCCTCTACTCTAATGAAAAATGCCAAGCTCGCTCCATCGATTTTTTTGCGTGCATGCCACACTTTTCTCGAACATAAACCACTCAGTTGCCACCTCGTTTCTCGCGCTGCTTATTCACAAATCGATCACGGTTCGCATTATTTGTCCGCCGGTTCAATGAGCCGTTCGGCCCTGACTCAAGTGCTTTCGCGTGTTAAGTTCACGTTTACTTTCTCGTCGAAACCGCGAATTGACTAAATAAATTTGTCATCATTGGTGATTTCAGTATGGGCGACGGCGCCCAGTACTCGACGAGCACTCGGGAGCCCGTCGGCCTCCCGTCGATATCAACCTTCAACAACCCGATCATCAACAGCAACAATGGCTTCCGAGACCAACACAGGTGAATTCTCTGCTTGTTTTCACTCTGTTTTCCTCCCTTTTTATTAGTTACTCGGTCGATATCGGCGGTATGCTGCTAAGTCCTGCGCGTACTTTAACCCAACGCACGTTAGCGATAATCCCCAGACTGACGCGGGATGTCATCATAGCTAGAACCTGAACTGTTTAACTCAATTTTCGAATTATATTAATAAAATATATTTTCCAGTCCTCGATTCCCGGTCGGGCAGCAACACGCAACGCACGCGACTGGCAGTGCCAGCAGCAACAGCAGCAGCAATTCTGCAGCTGCTGTACCCAACTCGAGGCCATTCTCGGCATCGATTTCCTTCGCTCCGCTAGGATCAAAGAATCAACCAGTAACGGCCATGCAAAAGGCGTAAGTATTTTTAAATATTTAGTGATTTAGGTATTTCATGGAGCTCAAACATACTCGTAAAGCCACACAACTGCTCGATTTATGACTAGTAATTTTATTGGAATGGCCGGTGCATAGTCTAGCTTGAGTGAGACCGACGCGAAATTGTACTGCATTTGTAGTGACAACCGTGGGAGTTCGAGGAGATTTGTAGTGTGAAAGTTGTGAACTTTTTCTTGCCTAATGGACTTATTTTCTATAAATATAAATAATGTTTAATTGCAGTCCGCACCATCCGTCGCATCCCACAACCATCTTCAACACTGAACCAGTGCCGCTGGGGAAGAAGAAGGTGGGGAAAATATGTGTTTGAAAATGTTTATTCTCGAATTATTGATACTGAGACTTGCTTGGTGCTATAAAAGTCTTGTGAAACACGCACATAATAAGGAAAGTTTTGAAACATTTTTCGAAATGCTATTCAGTGATGTAATAATTGCTCACGGAGCTGCTTAGTGACGATTAGTAATGCCGTCCGAAAATCCAGGAATTTTGAATTATATAATACAAATTACTAATATTGATTTTAAGGTGACCCCGCTGAAGAAGCACTCTCCGGTGCCCAAGAACGGGCCTCCACCAGCCAAGAAACTCGCCCTCACTCCCCTCTCACCTCCCAAGAATGGTATAGGTCTTCACAATTAAATATCTTTGAAACTTGCACGTGCCATGCCATTACATCAGATACACTTTATCTGTTACATTTAAAATGTTGCGACAAGGCTATAATTAGGTGTGAGAACTGCATTATAACCTTCACTTTACTCGCATCAGCTCTTTTCCAAGTATTTCACAATTGAAAGGACAGCGATTTTGCGTCTATATTAGTAATAACTGCGTCAGAACAGTTGTTTACCCGGCGTTCGCAGCTTTTGATAAGGTTGTCCGTAGTGACGCTTTTTGTACTCGAGAAAAGACTCGTGATAGCAGATTGTAAAGTGTGTTAATTCTGGGAGGTGTAACTCAAAAACTCGCCGTTTTAATGGCTACTTTCCCAACGACACAATTAGTGAACCGCCTCGACTAATCCCTCCCCACTCCCCGACTCAAGAGGCTTGAGAGTGCGCGAGAGTAGCGGAGATTGGATGAAAGATAGTCACTCTCCGAGCCGCGCGGCGCGATACAAATCACCCTAGCAACTGCCTCCCCGGTTGTGCTCTTGAGACGAGTGTGTAGCAGGAAATCAACGGGGGAGGGGAAATTGTATGAATGGGGGATCCTGAATAGTAGCCAGTATGAGGATGGAGTGAGCAAAACATGATGCAAGAGATGAAAACAAAGTAATCAAAGAAAATGAAATATTTTGCTCCTGGATTGTTGCAGTCTCACACTGCACATATCCATAGAACCATTGTCATTTTTTCAAAAGACACGAAACTCTGGTTCACTGTTAATAAAACATGAATGATATTTCAATTAGACTCAGTCAGCAT
This sequence comes from Pristionchus japonicus, assembly GCA_900490845.1. Classification (NCBI taxonomy): domain Eukaryota; kingdom Metazoa; phylum Nematoda; class Chromadorea; order Rhabditida; family Neodiplogasteridae; genus Pristionchus; species Pristionchus japonicus. The sequence continues at coordinate 385,115 of LS522179.1, forward strand.
CCAGTGTTGATGTTCATAAATGCATTATATAAATTATATTAACAAATAAAAAAAAATCAGGTTCGAACGGAGGCGGCGGCGGCGGAGGCCCGTCCGGAATGCCGGCACTCGAGGCGGCGCTCCGCTCGCCGATCGACGCGGACGCGCGGATGCGGATGAACGCGCCGCTTCCCGGCGCCATGATGGGTGCTGCGCCGTCGCAGCAGCCACAGGGCCCGGGCATGACGCCTCGCGGTCCTCCGCCCCCACCCATGCAGCCGATGCAGCAACACCCGGCCACGTCGAGAGCAGCCCCCATGGACTACTCCCTCGAGGGACTGGAACCGTTCAATCCGGATGGGGAGATGATGGGTGGGTGAAACGTGGAATGTAGGGTATAGGGAGTCTTCTAAATATTTGGAGGTTAGATATTAATTATTATATGGAACGCAAAAAAATAGGATTGATGTCTTTCCGCAGTGAAGAGATGGTGAGAAGAATAATACTAGAGGAAGTTGGGGCTCAATATAATCTATGCAATATTTATTACCCCTCATTGCGCGCCCAGACAGCTATTGCTACTCAAATATTCGAGATCTGAGCGATAAAAGTATGTAAAATAAATTTGAATACATATAAAAATGGTTAATTAATTAATTGCAGGCCAGCCGACGTCGAACGGCAACAACGGTTACGGCTACGCGCCCTCGCCCTCCAACGGGCACAGAGGGTACTTTGGAGGTAAGGGGATTATGTTGGTTTTCACCAAGAAACGCTGTGACCATCAATAGTATGTGATTTTGTGCACAGAAAAACGTGATAATTTTTTTTTTGAGTCGCTTCGTTTCCCCGTGTTTAGTAAAAATGTTCGCTATTCACTTGTACATGCGATGAATGAAACAGTCTTGTTCCTGGGTGATGCAGTTCTTTGAAACAAATAATTTCATTGCAGAAACATCGCGCTCTCCGCTGACCACACTGGCGCCGCTTGAGCCGCGTGAGTTTGCGTTTCACAAGCGATTTGTGGTTCCCTAAATTTGTTTTTGGCAATGTTTTTAAGGTGCGTAGTGCAAAAAAAAACAACGTTTATTAATTTTTCTGTTAATTATTAAATAATTCAGTAACGACGACGTTCCCGACGCACTCGCCGGTGCAGCACAACGGGAATAGTGCGTACTACGGGCAAGGTATATTTTTACGTTTTCGTCTAAATGTATTTCTTCCACCACGCTGTTTAGCGCGACAACGCGTTTTGATATGCTGATTAATTGGGTGCTTTTTAATATGTGCGCTTTTACATCATGAAAATATTGAATGTAAAGCTCTCTTGTCAACCCCCCTCCCCTCCCACGCACCATGCATGATGTTCAGTTCCTTCTTGTGGGATTCTGCTTCCATATTTTAGTACCTCTTTGATTTTCTTGTTTATCAATAAATAGCCAATCATTTCTTTGCAGACTGGTCGGGTCCTTCCCTCGGGCAGTCGCTCGCGTCGCCGATGCCGCAGCCTCTGCCCTCACTCACAACCTTCTTCAACACGAATTCGAATTTGGGTGAGCGTAGTATCTTATTAAAATATCTTATTCAATAGCTTTTTCAAACAATATTAGATCTTCTTCAGATGATGCTCTTTCCGTGGTTATTGAAGCATGGACTATATTACGGGTTTAACGTTGTTGCCGCTAGGCATCTTTTTATTCATGGAGGCATGCGACTTGGTGCTCGAAAATTTTTAACTTAAGCCATGCTACTAGGAAGTTCGCCGTTGCAGCTTGTCCATGTTAGTGTGTACGACAATGTTGAGCAATAAGTTGTTTGGCTCGGATGAAAAAAAAACAAAGATATTTTAATCGTTATTAAAATAAACTATATTTGCAGACCAACCGCACTCCTCGCAGTATTCGTCCTCGCCCTTCTCTGGTGAGTTCTCGTTGATCTATTTTACGGTTCTCTAACATACGGTCCTGAAACTTACGGAACAAGAAACAGCGATGAATCAGAGTAGGGCAGAAGGAGAAAAAGGGGAAGCATGAGTGCCCCAGTCAACACGCTAAAGTAGTGCGCCTTGAGATTTATCTATTTTTGCGATCGCGAAATGGCCTTCGACTGTTGAGTTTCGTTGCTCGAGTAAGTAACAATTCGCTGGGTTACTTCGGTGATTGCTTCTTAGCGAGTGAAAAAAATATTTACAAGCGCACTGGAGGTCCGCTGACCCACAAATGTCCACAAGCTTAGGATCCTTTAGTGTGTCGCACATGGTCTATGCTAAAAAAACCAATACTGACTGAAGATTCAAGAAACCCTAAAGTTGCCAATCACTTGGGCTACTTTAGTGATCCGTGGTCAAATTATCCTCAAAAATCAACTTGTTATACTCTGAAATTATGCGAACTAGGGTTTCACAGACTCGTCAAATTTCTACACGCTTCGATTGCTTCGATAGTTCATAGGACTATTTTTCCAAAACTAACTAGCCACTTCAGACCCCTCTCCCTCGCTCCTCTCCATCTCGCTGACTCCCCATCAACAACAGCAGCAGCAGCAGCAGGGGACTGCAGCACGACCGCAGTCGAGACCCGCCGCGGATTTCGGGGTGAGTAATTGTAAAGGGAGTGACGTTATCTGGTAATCAGTTTACGATAGATCTATTTTCCCCATCCGGTGAAACGAGTGAAGAAGATAGTTAAAGGTGATTTCATGGGTGATTTATCATCTCCGAAAGTTTCTGCGTGGTAATGGCGAACCGGTCTTCTTTTGCACAAAACACAACAATTTTGGAAGAGTTGAGTGAAGTGCAGACGTTGATCAATAGGATTTGTATGCAGGTGAAAGGGAGAAGGGTGGGGTATTCACGTTTTATTGCTGACATTTGAGCAAAATGAAGATGATGGTTTGAGTTTCACCGAGATGATATCATTCCCTACATTCAATGAACGATAGTATCACTTAGGTTCTTGGTGGTCAGAAACTAATAATCCAGCACTACTCGGGCCCGCTCTCCCACCAGTCGTCCTCGTCGATCGTCTGGGACGAGCCGCCCCCGCCCCCGACGCCCACGACCCATGCAGCACAGCTGCAGCAGCAGGTATGCGGGGGATTAGTGTGGTTCAGTGTAGAGGAAATGCATGGCCGCTGCCCAATCACCAAGGGTATGCCAGCATGAGGGAATCTCGCAGCGGTAGAGCAGCACCCGCATACCGTATCGGAAGGTCGGCTTCCTCTGCCTCCAACTGACTTTTGCGCACTTCTCTGATCTTACATCGTTGAGAAGCATCTTATCATTGTTGATAGAGTAGGAGGAGTGATGGAGCGCCAGAAGGGGGATTGGGTGAAGTGAGTGAGTCATAATTGCAGGGAGGAATGCAGCCGATGCAGCAAGGAGGGCAGATGCAGCAGAAAACGGCCTGGCAGGGAGGAGTGATGCAGCAGGTGATTTTTATTATTTTATTATTTTAAGAAATATATTCGCGTTAAACTGAGCAGTATCACAGTCGCACCAGCAGTAATCACAATTAGATAAAGGTGCTGAGAGAGAGGTAAAGTTCAATTTAAAAAATTGCAGCAACAACAACAGCAACAACCCGGCAATGTCATCAGAAGCCGCGTGAAGGTTCTGCCGGGCTTTGAGGTGAGATTGGGGATTTTGCTGGTAGAAACGTGAGGGGGGTTAGGAGGATTCAGGGAACATTCGAGTTGCGCTTGCTCTGTAAGATATTGATGAAGCAACGATGGTGATCATACCTCCATGCCAGTTCGATTATGAGAAAACAACATCAAGTGATTGAAAGGATAATTTAAAATTTGTAATACTCAATGCGTGGAGGCTTAATATGAGATTTTTATAGAAGGACTATTCTGTAGGGATAAAATGAGCCCATAACCAGAGAAAAGCCAAATATTCATTGCAGAGTCCCCAACGGCCTGACGAAAAGCTGGAAGCAGTGCAGAAAATACTCGCACAGGCGCAAATGGAAGAGATCTCCGGTGAGCTTTATTTTTAATAATAATTGAAACTTGTATTTAATTATTTCGAATAAACCCTAATCTCGCGCAGCTGCAGCGCGAAAAGCGGCCGAGGAACGCGGCGAGGCTCCGCCCACTCCGACTCCCGTGCGGGCAGAAGTGAAGATAGTGAAGGCGCCAGCTGGAGGAGGAGCAGGGAAGGGGAAGGTCGTGAGGGAAGTAGTGGAGAAGAAGCCGCCAGACGATCCCAGTGAGGTGAGCAAATGGTTTTCAAAATGTTTTGTTCTACAAGGGATGATTGAGAGAGTAACATCAACATGTTAGAGTACAGCAGAACGCAAGGAAAGTTAGTCTCGAGACTTGCGAAGAACTTGGTGGACAATTGGAGCAAGGAGGATTGGAGTCGAAATGGCGGTAGATAGCAAAATGATGGTTTAAATAGACGATATGACCTGCGCACTCATTACAATATTTATGTGTACCCTGCCGTTTTCTGGGTGCAGGTGTAAGAGTAATATGGGCTGTATGTTTCGTGGTATTAGGCCCTCTGTATCCAGGAGAAACGAATAATTTTTCGCGCAAATCTTTTGGAGTTGCGCTGCTTCTATTACTTTTCGATTTAGCTGCTCAGTTGGTGAATTGTTGCGTTCTAGAAGACTAAAAATATTTCAAACTGGTTGACCAATTATATTTTGTAATTGCAGCAAGAGGCGCACGAGAAACGCGAGAAGAAGCGACTGGCGCAGAACGAGGCGAGGAGGAAGAAGAGAGCGGAGAAGATGGAACAGGACCGGATCAAGGGTACGGTAGTTATTGATTGGAGTTAGAGGAAAAGGGTACGGTGGCACCGATGTTGTATTTTTTTGTTGCACATGGGACCCTCATCCGAATAACTACTGCAAGGATAGGTACAATTTTGAACAATATTTGCAGCCGAAAGCGGCCAGCTCACGCCACGCCCGCTGTACCCAGTGCAGCTGCAGATGCCGCAGCAGCAGCACCCCCATCTGCTGCAACAACTGCAGCAAGTCCCGCCGCGACCCATGCAGCAGCAACCACAGCCACTGCTGCAGCTGTCGGGACAGCAGCAACCACTGCAGCCGCAGCAGCAGCCGATGAGGAAGCTAACGGAGAGTGGAGAGGTGAGAATAACGTGAAATGGGAGATTAGTGTGACCAGGTTGATTCTAAATGCTGACGGGAACTTCAGGGTTGATCTAGGGTTCTGTTTTGCTAGTTGAAATGAGTATTAGAGCACTTGATAGCTTTGAGATTTATTATTTTAATTAAATATAATATTGTAAATTGCAGACGACGTGCACGCTGACGGCGTCGATCAATGCAGTGGCGAGGTTGGACAGCGGGTGAGGAATTTATTTTTAAATCTATTTTTATCGTGGAAACGTCTTTTTTGGTAACAGTCAGTCAAGCCGAAGAGATGCTTCACAGTGCATTCGAATTCACTGTCTTCCGCAGTGCTCTGAGCATTGCTGCTCTAATGAACTTAATGAACTTAATGAAAATATGAACTTTTCTCTCATCCCATGTTGATTAAATTGTGTTGCCCTGTTGAAATTGTGGTCCACGGTTCAATCGAATCCAATCAGACATTGATTTTATTAGTGGAGAGAAAAACGCGTAGAAGAAACCCAACCATTCATAGAGAGCACAATATTGTGAGAACAGTTACTTGTTGAACTCGCGGCACCCACTCCACACAAGTTTCGACTGTTGTGATTAGGCTAATGGGCACTATGTGTTTACGAATGCTTCACAACACCATTGTTAATTCTTCTGTCCTTGCAGAACCCACGCGGACCACTCGCGCGCCTCCTCCTCCTCCTTCAACACGTCTTCCTCGTCTTCCGGAGGTGAGCATTGTTGATTATCGGTTGATTTTTATGATCCGGTATTTTGAGAGGACTATTCTCCAGGAAACTCATCCACGTACTTTCTTGTTGTATTGGCTAGTCAAGTTAAAAAAGAATAGCCCACGTTGATTTGCCGATCACCGGTTGTTGTCAAATGAGAAAAAAAATGATACTGCGATGAACATTCGTTGCTGACCATGCGTTACTTGCAGCAAGCGGCGGCGACCACTTCTCCGAGCTGCGCGCCGCCATGCTGGCCGAGGAGATCCCGCTGGTGACGAGCAGGAAAGAGGTGAGGGTTTCACGGGGGTTTCAGAGGAACCGAGTCTTCATCAGGGGGAGGGGAACGCTAGTCAAAATGGACAAGAATTTGAACAAAAAGGAAGGCGATCATGTTTGTATCCGGCGTTCAATTTTGTTAAGTGAATGACGAAGATGGAACGATATAGAAAGGCTCAGCTCATGGATGCATTAGTTTTGTAGTTGTTGGAACGTGCCTTGGATTTACGTATTTGCGCTAATAAAAAATTTCGTGTATGAAGCGAAAACAAATGAATAATCATGCATGCGGGAGCGGATTTGTGGTTACTGAATTACGTCGTAATGAGCTGAGAAAGGACATTGCTGATTTGTTCACCGCACACATGCCCTTCATTAGCCAGTTATTCACGACAATTTGGGTTTCTTCTCTGTACTATAAGAAGCTAGGCGTTGTCGATTGAACTTGTCTGACCAATCGGAAAATCACCACCACGCGCCAAGTCGTTTCTGGTTTTCCTCCTAACAATAAGTTTTGTTTGAGTGTCGGAGTTGGCCTTGATTTGTAGTACATTTAATATTGAACAGTTCTTGGAGTATTTTCGTTCTACTTGCGCATTAAATGTGAGTGGTAAACGATTGCACCGATGACGTTCCGATTTGTTCGACGGTGGAAAATTTGAACGACCACCCTAATTCCAGTCCACCACAATGCCTCTCCTCCCTCCTCCTCCGCCGCCTCCTCCTCCCCCACACCACGCTCCTCCTGCCCCCGGGTCGATCGCTGCCGTCAATTCGAATATGAGGCAGCCACCGCAGGTGAGATAGAGGTTGCAGGGTTGCGTGATAGAGAACTGTACAGTGTGATGTTAATGAATGGTAGATATTCTTTACAAGGAAAAAAACATTGCATCACATCATATGAGCAAAATAAAAGTTGGTGAGCGCAGGCGAGAGCAGGGATTCAGGGTTACGTGATAGCGTTTCGGAATCGGCAGGAGTTGATGGGTTCTTGCCAATGAGTGGTCGAAAAAAACTGTGTCTTCTGAAAAAATAAACAACGTCTTCGCAAGGTAAGTCTGGGTGTCACAGATTCCTGAAAGTGGGATGGTTTTAACGGCAACGATATGGTAGCATTGCTTGCGATAAAAAAACCTAATTCCTCCTTGCAGCACGCGACTCCTACTCCTCGGTCCGTCACCCATTCTGCCCATTCTGCCTCTGCCTCATCATCTCATACTGCCTCCTCATCCTCCCATCAGCAGAAGCTGGTCGTGAAGCGGAAGCTGACGAGTGCAGTGGAGGAGGCGAGGAAGAAGCTGATGAGGGAGTACCAGGTATTGATTGTGTCATAGAATACTAAGGAGATTGAGGGATGTCCGTGCTAGAAAATTGATATAACTTAGTTCAGGAAAGTGTTCCAGATGAGGATGAGTGGGAGAATATTTGATTTAGTGTAGTTGGAGAGGAAACCTGATGGTTTCGCTTGTGTATGTTCAGAAAATACAAATTGTATTGCTCTAGAAAACAGGAGAACTCGTGCCGGCGATGTTCGATTTGTGCGATCGCTTGTCAGTTGATTTGATAGCATGAATAGTTCATCCGACGTTTCCGTATAATCCTAATTTGGAAATAGCTAGGTGAACTCGTGTCAAGAATAGAGTCCAAGATACGTTGTGGGCTGAAAAGTGCAGTATGATGAGGTTTTTGTCTCTAAAAATAATATTTTTAAATCTGCTCGCTGGTGAAAGTTGCTCTATGTTTTAATTTTTTTTAAATTAAATTAAATGCATAGGTACAATATTAATTATCAGCGCTCGCTGGGTTCGTCGATCGCGCCCATCTCCGTGAGCCAGTTTGCCGTCGTCGTCGAGAACACGCGGAAGATTGAGGAGGTGAGCGTGACTAATTGGAGAAAGTGGTTCGAGGGTAACTTGTGTTGCCGCAACAACACTGTTGCGACGCCTATTCAACATGGAATAAGTGCGATTAATGGCGATAGGTACGAGGCAAGTTAAAAATGCGGTATATTATTTTCTCTCACAGGCGCAAGAGCGTGCGGAGTGGGAGATGGAGCATAACCATATTGATTCGCGAACTTGTGTGTTTTGTGTTGAGTCGCCTCAATAAGAGGGAAGAAACTGAGCGTGAAGCCAGTGGAAGGACAATTCAGACTCAACTCAAGTTTCTTTTCTTCAGGCGCAAGAGCGTGCGGAGTGGGAGATGGAGCAGATGCATCTGCGGTGCGCCGCCCTCGCAGAGCAGACCAAGATGATGCACACGACGATGCAGATGCATCTCAAGCGGATAGCGGTGAGTACGGTAGCTGGGGTACGGTAGGAGCTACGGTGGTGGCAATCGGCACGATGGGTTACTGTAGGACATGTGCAAATGGAGCACACGACCGTGCAGATGTATCTCAAGCGGATAGCGGTGAGTACGGTAGAAGCTACGGTGGCGGTAATCGGCACGTTGGGTTACTGTAGGACAGATGAAAATGGTGCACATGAACATGCAGATGCATCTGAAAAGGATAGCGGTGAGTACGGTAGTTAAGGTACGGTGGAGCAGACTAGATGATGCACATTATGATACAAATGCACTTGAAAAAGTGGGAGGGAGAATTACTATCATTCTACTAGTGGATTCAAGTTGTATCGCGTAGTGATAGGCAACGAAGACCTTCACGAAGCCGATTAGTGTGCGTTTTTGAGAAGTTGAATAAAATCAAATTTTGGGATGTTGTATTCCGGTTTTCGGCGGTGGTTATGTTTATTGTAGATTTGCATTTTCTGATTCTTCTCGTGATCGTTCATAAGAATTGCATAGAAAATATAGCGCAATCGTTGTCTGGATGTTTCAATCGGGAGTTCAAAAATTCAAATGCATCAAATTGATTACATTCCAGAACGGCGAGGACACTGCCGACCTGCCCGTGACGGCCATTCCCGGCCAGGGCGTCGTGCGGGAGGGATTCGCGCTGAAGAGCCTGAAGATACTCGATCAGGAGATCATGGTGAGGGATTTATTTCCGTATGGGAGCTTAGATTATGTATTCCCATAGCTGGGAGGAGGTTGGTGGTTTCGTGTTTGAGGAGAGAGATATTTTCCGTTAGTTGCAAGACATGCAATACTCCTCTGTATCCGAGTTTTAAAACATCATTAAGTTATTCTTCTTCTCAGTGGAAGCGCACGGGCATCGATCCGGATCCGGAGCGGCGTCGCGTGTCCATCGGGGCGCTGCTCACGCCGCCCTCGGCGCCCGCCGCCTCCCTGCGGCTGGCCGGATCGGACGCGGACGAGAAGCGCGTGAAGGAGGAGGTGCGTGTTTGCTGCTCCATGTTCATTTCATTACCAGCAGTACGGTGCACAGGTAGTATTGGGAATTGCAATAGTGCAACATTAACAATATTTTCTCTTCTTGTTAGATTTGATTGCTCATGAAGAAGTGGTAGAAAGATTTCATGAGTTTGTGCGGATATCTTCTTTTTGCTGTGGGTTTCCGTGGCACCAGAGATCCGTCTTGAAGGTTAGATTTGTTTCTCATTCTACAATATCGCAGGTGAAGGAGACGGCGACGGCGAGCACGATGACGGAGCGGGAGGAGGAGAGGGAGGTGAAGCCGACCAGGAGGATGATGGGCGATCAGGTGAGGGAGAAAGATTCAGGCAGACTGTATGACGAATGGACGGGTGGGTGGAGGTTTCGATGAGTGAATGTTATAAGATTTATGGGCGAGTGGCAATCATGGTAGAACCTTTATAGCAATACAACTAAACAACGTCATTTTTGGTAATGAAAGGAATAGTAACCCTCAGAAATTCTTACCTTCCCGAATGCAGGATACAGTTAGTTTGTTATTGTTTGCATTATTCAGTCAGTTCCTCATTGAATTCGCTATTTGTCAGCAGGTGAATTGTGGTTGCAGAGGTTTTACATAACGTAGAATGCGCGTGCCCATCAATTTCTCGTACGGCCTGTCGAACACGAATAATATTCAAACCCTTCCACGTCCAGTCCACTCGAAATGTAAGAAATGAAAGAAAAAATGTAAGAAATCAGTCGAATTACGGTTGTGGAGGTTTTTCATAGAGTTGAATGAAGGGTTGAATGAATTGGATGATTAATAATTTTCAATTGCTCTCATTTTCCAGTCGACCCGTCCCCTCGAGCGCTGCTATCTAGCGGGCGTGAAGGAGCTGCTGGCGGAGGGATACGCCGTGAGAGACGGAGGTACGGTGTCTGTGGGATACGGTAGGGGAACGGTAATCAGGGAGCAAGGTGACACAGAGCTGTGACACAGAATATGATAGGTATGCTGTATCTGTGGAAGCGATGATTTTGTTGTTGAAAAAGGAATCGAACCCACGATTAAATGTAGTTGAACGCTCACCTGAGAAAGCGCTCGTGAAATATCAAACCAGTCTTCTTGTCACTATGATAGGTGCAAAATACAAGTAATCATTCTGTGAATACAGGTAGACATTAGATTGCTATTGCTACAATGATTGCTATCAATTAGCAGACGTTCAAAAATATTTCCCTTCTTCTCACAGGCACGGTGGTTCGGCCGCGCGAATCGTCCATCACCAGGAGTGGTAACGCGCCCAGTGCGGTGCATGTGGTGGACACGGAGGGAAGGGTGTGGAGCGAGGGTGAGTATTGTTTGGCAGCAGGCAACGGAAACCTAATTAACAACCATACAAATGATTCAAATTATGAGGGCCTTGAAACTAGGACTCTATGGGCTTAGAAATTGGTAGGCTTAGAAACAAGTGCGGTCCATGTGGTGGACACGGAGGGAAAGATGTGGAGTGAGGGTGAGCGTTATTTCCAGAAGTAGAAGGTGGGCTAAATCGAATCACTCCACTCATTCCGATGTTTATGGTGTTGTGAAACCACTAGTATCGTGGCTGAAATAGTGACCAAGCACCGAGTGCAATCAATCTGGTTGCATTGATTTCCAAAAGCAATATCTAAAGATACCAACAGTATTAAATGACTTCCCCTATTGCAGCCCCTCCCCACCCGCATCAGCTGCGGTCGTCCTCACAGAATGGAGTGCACCACCAGAGGAGGAATGAGGACGGAGAGGGAGGAGGGGAGGAGAGGAGCAGTGGTAGAGGTTGGTTTTAAATGATTGGACCGGATACCATTGGTGCCGACCGGGAGATGCGGGAAGATAGCAACCACATAAAACGAAAAATTAGTAGGGGTTGTGGGGTGGGGAGGAAAGGCCAAGCAAGGAACCATTGATGCGGTTGGTAGATACGGGAAGATAGCTATCATGTGAAACATCGGGTAAATAGTGGGGGTGAAAAGAGCTTACTAATATTGTTGAGACTATTTGTAAGAGGAATACGCCATTTGAATCACGCTAGTTCACCGATTGTGGAATTAGTCCGTTGTTCGAAACACCAAACTAACTTGTTGACATTCTTTATTTGTTTCAGTCCTCCGTTCCGCCCATCGTCACCACACGCCGGGTTACCACTGATGTCAGGGCAAGATTACCGTACTCCCCACCCCTCCGATCTCCCTCTTGTCCTATCTGGTTTATTGATTTTCCCCATCTCGGTTGGACGCCTTTAATATTCCCGATAACAGTATCTCATATCCGGTAATCCAACCTTATCCGATGGATTGTTTCATATATATTTTATCGTTGTATCCCACATCACTGCCCGTTCTAACCTCGAATACCGTACTACTCAGGCATCCTTTTCCCCCACACGACGATGGTGCGATGGTGCATCTCACGTTCTGTCGTTTGCTATTTGGCGGTAGTTGTATTTTGAATAGATGTTTGCTTGTTTATTATTTTGCTCGCAATACAACCAACATTCCCGAACATCCCATATCCCTGTTAACACCCTACCCTCTCTAACTGAATCAGGAAAGCCTTAGTTTGTCTGAGATTTTATTGTTGTTTTAAACACACATTTCACATTCCGCTTAAATGTTCGTTTCGCTAGTATTCTCCGTTGTTTGCACTAGCTTTAGTCACTCCCGGCTTCGAGAATCGAAGTATTACTGTATGAACCCACCCAGTGTGAGCTTTGCCCCCTGTTTTCTCATCTAAATCAGTCCCCGATCTCGTGACCAACACCCCGTTTACCCCTACAGTACCCACCTTCGGGATCCCACCTGGAAGCCTACCGTAGCCAATCAGTCGATTAATTGTCGATTATGGTGGTCCTCCTCTTGAGTTGTTACTTGTGAAACGAGAAATTTGTTCCCCTAACTAGACCGGTTGTTTGATAGTTGAATGCATGATTGTTGTGTAATTTGAAGCTAGTTTATCAGGATTGTTCTTTATCTCGTTGTGAATCGCAATTTGCTAATTTTCACTGCCTATTTTGAAATATTATAATGAAAATAAATGATGATGTAACGCACATTATTGTCTAAAGAAAATCGTTAAGGCTTCGATATTGAGTACTTTTGTTAAGACACAGTGGAGAGAAATTACAGTCGTTTGTTCAGGAAGAGCGCTATAGTCAGAGAGAACGATTGATGGCCTCGCCTAAGATCCCTGAGATGTTCCTGAAGGCTCTCAAGCGGAAGCAGAGTACGGTAGCCAGTGCGATATCGATCGATGCAAAGATGGCAACGACGGAGAAACGGCCCAAGAAGGAGGAGGAACCGGAGAATGACACGCCAAAGGAAGAGGTACGGTAGGATACTGTAGTTGCAATATTGCTTGAACGGAATTTTATATTGGCTCTGTCAATAAAATTTAGGAAGCTAATAACACTAGATTGATAGCTCGATTGCGAATCACAAAGGATGCTGTAAAATTTCGTTCGCGAAAAGTGAAGAAAACATTAAAATATATTATCGATTGATTCAGAGCGAGAGCTCCAGAGAAGCAGAGTCTGCTCCTGCTGAACCCGCAGTGGAAACGCCGACGGATCTCTACTCGCTGGTCAGAGACGCAGAGTGGAGAACGGCGCTGGAGGGAGAATTCAAGAAGCCGTACGTTGTGAGTATCGAGAAGGAGCTGGAGAAGGAGAGGAAGGCGGTCAGTTGATCCTAGAAGACGTGTTGTCATTAGGCATGTGGAAATGTATGGGATAATACCGTCAATGTGAAGCTTGTATGTGTTGGGCAAATATGCGAATATCGAGAAGGAGCTGGAGAAGGAGAGGAAGGCGATGAGTATATTGAAAGAGTTGAATATGAAGTGAGAAAGTCTTATTCGTTGTGAAACATGGAATTTGTTGCGTAGATTAGTGCGAATATCACGCCTGTCACGAGAGAATCGAGCTAGAATGGCAATTCTTGGGAATAGAGCCAAATTCTCAAAATGAGTTTGCATCGTTTTTGGGGACCTTTAGTCATGCCCTAGCATGCCCCAAAGTCCCATGGTGCTAGGATCATTCTGAGGCTCCATGCACCGGCTCGTTTTCATGGGTTCTCAACTTTGATCGCGAATATCTCGCTTCTGGAGCGTTTTCATGAAACAATGCCCTAAGTATGACCCCCGCTAATTTTTCGAGCTCTATCGATCTACACAAACTAGAAGTCATGAAAATGCCTCTGAACAGTGCTACACTTCCATTCAGCTAACTCAAAAGTGTAGGAAAAGGCGCGGCTAATTTTCGAATATGTTATAGAGCTCGTCGAGCTCTATCGAAAAAGAGGCAAACGGAAAAATACGGTTGGTGCGTTGATGCTGTTCACCCTCTCGAAAAGTTTTTGATCATTTGAAGTCATTTCATTCCATTCCATTCACGCCGTGCGCTTTGCATCGCGCGATGCGGAATGAAACATATCTCATTCGCCCACAGATCTCTCATAACTCGGTTGGGAGTTGACCTATGATAATGAAAGTTCTACCATTGTTATCAGTAGGAATGTACGGTATTACGATAACGTAATCGTCGAGAATCGCGAACTGATTGTTTCATTGAACCATGGCCCGGGGGTCATGGTAAAATGTGTCGGGGATGGTCCAAAAGTACCGAATAGCCAAGTATGTTACAGTAACCGGGCATGTAGAGTCATCAAAATATCATATCCAGGAAATCGCAAACTGACTCCAGAACTACGGTATCTCGGGTTACGGTAACATGTCTGGGTACGGTAGGCACAACTGACCAAAGATCAAATTTCTAACTCGCGCTTTTGGAAAAAGTCAGTTTGCGATTTCCGGGAAACGGCCTTTTTGGTTACTGTACACGGCCGGTTAATGTAGCATACTTGGCTATACGGTACCTTTGGTCGGCCTCCGACACGTTTTTTTTCAGTTCGCGATTCTCGACGATTACGGTATCGTAATACCGTACACTCCTACTGATAACAATGTTAGAACTTTCATTGTCATAGGTCAACTCCCAACCGAGTTATGTGAGATCTGTGGGCGAATGAGATATGTTTCATTCCGCACCGCGCGATGCAAAGCGCACGGTGTGAATGGAATGGAATGAAATGACTTCAAATGATCAGAAACTTTTCGAGACGGTGAACAGCATCAACGCACCAACCGTATTTTTCCGTTCGCCACTTTTTCGATCGAGCTCGACGAGCTATATAACATATTCGAAAATTAGCCGCGCCTTTTCCTACACTTTTGAGTTAGCTGAATGGAAGTAAAGCACTGTTCAGAGGCATTTTCATGACTTCTAGTTTGTGTAGATCGAAAGAGCTCGACAAATGAGCGGGGGTCATGCTTAGGGCATTTTTTCATGAAAACGCTCCAGAAGCGAGATATTCGCGATCAAAGTTGAGAACCCATGGAAACGACCCGGTGCATGGAGCCCCAGAATGATCCTAGCACCATGGGACTTTGGGGGATGCTAGGGCATGACTAAAGGTCCCCAAAAACGATGCAAACTCATTTTGAGATTTTTGCTCTATTCCCACTCACAGCTCGATTCTCTCGTGACAGGCGTGATATAGAGAAGAGAAGGAGAGGAAAGCGGTGGGTTTTATTTGTCTTGGATGGATTTAATCTATTAGACAAGTGAAAAAGGGCGGTTTATGTGTTCATTGTGGGGCATAGAATGTGTTGTGCAGAATGATACGAGTATGGGAAGTAGGATAGGAATGCTTGGGAGTTGTTGAGCTAAAGATGCTGCAAATATTAGGCGTATGAAACTCTTTATGTAAATTTGATGCTCACAGATTAAATAAATTTGATGCTTACAGATTGTTAGAGATTTCGGACGAATTGAGATGAATTATGTTTTCGTTGGAAAAAAAACTTATCTCAGTACTATCGAAATTACACTTTACCATGCTTTGATATAATCGTCTTGAAACACGAACGCACTAACAGTGAGCGAAAAGGAAAAAAAATATAGAACGGGCAAACCACCTTGCAAAAGCGATCTCCTTTTAATTTTAAATTTTAATTTTAAAAATTTTTAAAAAATGCCCTAATTAGATCCCAGATACACAGTTTCGTTAAATCGCATACTGTAATCCAATAGTACGGTCAAATTATCGGTCTCTCTTCTTGCTCCCTCATCAACATCCCCTTTGCAGGGCAAGACGGTCTATCCTCCACGCGACGAGATCTTCGCAGCCCTCAACATCACTCCATTGAGTAGAGTGAGAGTGGTGCTGATAGGGCAGGACCCGTACCATAATGTGGATCAGGTGAGACCAGATTGGTGATGGAGAGTCTTCATAACTCGAAATGATAGTCTATAAAAGTAGATTGATATGCTAGGTGCGGGGAAGCCTAGTTCCATAATGTGAGCTAGGTCAGTGGAAGTACTTCATGCTGAGGGAAACTCTTTTTTTGCTTGATTTCGTGATAGAATACAAGGTAGTGCTCCGTTGAGCAGAGTGAGAGTGGTGCTGATCGGCCAGGACCCTTATCATAATGTGGATCAGGTGAGACCACCGATTCATTCGAAGGTAGAATAGTTCATTTGTCGATGTTGTGTTTTTTTATTATCTTTGAACGCCTCAGTAAGTAATACTAGTCTCTCAGCGTTGTGTGGGCTGTGTAGGCTTCCTGCAACCTAAATCTCTCACGAAGTGTTCTCAATCATATCTAGTGATGAAATGATATTCTGATCCTCGGAAAGGGACTTCGGCCGTAGTCTACAATGAATTCGATGATTGATTTCCTCCCCTCGCAGGCGCACGGTCTGTGCTTCTCGGTGAAGCGCGGCGTGAAGCCCCCGCCCTCGCTCAAGAACATCTACAAGGAACTAGCGACCGATGTGGAGGGATTCAAGGTGAGGAGAGGAGTGCGGTTATGAGGGGGGGGGGGGGCAACAATTTGTAAGATGCGTACCACATTAATATGATTGTGTTGTTCTATATGGTACCACTCGTCTCATCATTATCGTTGGAAATCTCTCGGTTTTGGGAGCGCTGTGAATTTCGAATCTGCCAGGGCTGTGATATTGATGGATAGTATAGTTACTGAAGATTTTTTATAGTCCAAGAGTTTATGATTCACTGTATAAAGGAATAAAGATGAGGTATTGTTTCCGAAATGAAAGATCAGTGCTCAAGGTTTTCCATTTCACGATTACACTGAAATGTACGTTCCAGGCGCCGGACCACGGCTTCCTCGAGAGCTGGGCGCGTCAGGGCATCCTCATGCTCAACGCAGCGCTCACTGTGCGGTAAGCGATATTTGAATGTTTGAATTCCCGCCAAGATTTCGTAAAATTTCAAAAAGTGATCATTTCCTACAGGGCGCACGAGGCGAACTCGCACTCCAAGTTCGGCTGGTACACGCTCACGGACAGGATCATATCGATCGTGAGCAAGGAGACGGTGAGTTGTTTGTAGTATGTAGTATGTAGTTTGTAGTTTGATCTATGTAGTCTGATCAGGAATTGTTGCATTCTTGTGTTCACGAGATAAAAATTCCGAGTTATTCGAGTCGGTAGATCGGGGTAGCACCGTTCCTCTATGTGACGAATATTTGGGTTATGAATAATGTTGATTCGGAGTATTATCGATACAATTGTGCGAGAACATTGGTAGTTGTGATCCGATTCCTGATCTCTGATATTTGATCTCAGGAGGGCGTGGTCTTCCTCCTCTGGGGTGGGTTCGCGCACAAGAAGGAGTCGCTGGTGGACAGGAAGAAGCACACCATCGTCAAGGTATTATAGATTTTCTGATTTATTGATTTTTTTAAATCAGTCCTTATCTTTTGGACGAGTGTTAGGTAGAGTTGTGGCCTTGGAGTGAGCTCATGATTGTCAAGAGACGGCTGTAATGGGATTCCCGAACATAGAGCTTGATTGGAAGATTGATGTTGCATGTATGGGTTTTACCGATGGCGGTTTGATTGTTGCCAATATGACATGCGTGAATAACACTAGAAAATGCTTAACTGACTTGTATTTTCAAAAATTATCAATTGGGTTACCTTATTCACACAAACCATTGATTGAGTGTTCCATGCGCGATGTATACTACTTCAAACTAGCACCTTTCAATAGACGCACGCCATTGAATTCATCAACATTTCTCATCATTGAGACAGCGAATTCCACATGCTTGATTTCTAGGGTTGATCGAACGGAACGGAACGACGGATTTCCGAGATTTTGATCCAATTATCCTCTCATTCCGGAACGAGAGTGAGTTGAACAACGGCCGTTCCGGAACGAGAGTCGAACAAAGGCCATTCCGTGCTCGTTCCGGAACAAATTCATTCGTCGTCGCTAGAGAGTGAAAGCGGTGTGAGATGAGGGGAAGAGGATGACAGTAGATGTGTTTCAATGGTAGATTTATACCTTTTGTGCGTTTGTTCTCTAAAAGCGAAAGCGCTATCATTTATCCTTTGAACAGAACATTGCTCCAAACGACAAGGGTTGCATTCTTTTCGTTATCTGGTGTGCCACCCCAACTTTGAGTCAAGCGAATTCCCTACTTGCCTCCAAGCTTGAAGGTAAGTTGAAAAAGTATTTGCTTCCAAGTTGGGAGTGCCAGGGGGCGGGTCGGGTTACGGTAGCTCTACTTGAGTTTTTCTCAACCAAAGATCAAAAATTGATTGAATTCGTCAGATGTTGCTCTGTACAGTAACCGAGTCCCGTGTAGTAAGATCGTATGGGGCACGACGCATCTGAAGGGTCCTCCCGGGGACCGTAGGCGTCTGTCTTCTCTGCGTCTCTCAATCCAAGCGCGCTCTCTCATCCATCCTTGATTCTAACTTGGGAAATCCAGGTGGAGTACTGACCTTGATTCCAAGTAGGAAACGCAATTTTACTTTCCAAGTTGGAGCGACACACCAGAGTTTCAAGAGATAAATCACACTGAGAGATGAAAAATGTCAGATTTTTGAAACATTGCTTCATTTTCATTGGTCGCGCAGCTATTCTCCTCTCAAAATGTCAGAATGAATACGATTTCAATTGAAACCTCTGTTTCTCGGATGAGTTTCATTTGCGCCACTCCGTTCCGGAAAGAGAGTCGTAAAATGACTCTCATTCCGGAACGAGAGGTGAAGAATGACTCTCATTCCGGAACGAGAGTCATTTCGATCTGTCTGAGTCGGCCGTTCCGTAAGCCGAACGATCAACCCTATTGATTTCCCATTTTTAAATTAAGTTATCCCATTTATGTTTCACGCGTTGAATGTGTGGTTGAAGAGATTGGTGTCATCAATACCATTGCTGTGTACTGTCCATTTTTTACAAAAAATTACCCCCGGTCTATAATAATCCACTTGATCTTCCCTCCCATTCCAGACTGCGCATCCCTCTCCGCTGTCCGCCCGTCACTTCATGGGCTGCAAGTGCTTCAGCAAAGTGAACGACCATCTCAAGGAGTACGGCAAGGAACCCATCAACTGGGGCGATCTGTGATCGTTGATCTTTGAACTCTACCTAATCTTTTCCACATAACATATCCTGATCTCTGAACTACTATCATTCTCCCTAATTTACATATCCCGATTTTAAGCTGATTACATTTGTATGTCTTCGAGTAAGTTGCAAGTTGTGATCTCGAATTGTATTGTATCGGTTTGAGGAGATTTTGCATATCGCCATGTTGTGCTTGACTGAAATTACATCATCACTAACTAATTTGTTGTACAATGCATAAATCAACGAGATTCTCAACAGTTTATACGATCATTTTGCACATGTACTCAACACATTCGTCGGAATCTCCATTGAGTACGGTAGCCTTGGGCGCAGGAGGAGGTGGTGGTGGAGGGGGTACGGTAGATGATGGGGTTACTGTACCATTGGATGGCTGGGATACGGTAGGCTTGGGGAGACGGGCAGGAGCTTGGAGCTTGGCAAGTACGGGAAAGACTGATGTGGCAGTGGTTGAGTGAAGGATAGGGGCACAGATCTGAAATGAGGTAATGGAATGTGGAGGAAGAAGCTGGATCACCTCATAGCCACAAGATCGATAGAAGGGCACTTGATCGTGAGTGGAGAGGTAGATCTGAATACGGTAGAGTACTGTATCCAAATAAGACACACAGGCAAACCTTGTTGAAATTGAACTCCACAGCCTTCGATTCGATCATGTTCATGAGAATTTTGCCGAGTCCACGACCGCGATGAGACTTCCGAACGATCACCGACTCGACCCAGCACGCGTCCCGCCTTGGCAAAAGATTTGTTCCGATGCCGGGAATCGAACCCGGGCCTTGCGGGTGAGAGCCGCAATCATAACCACTAGACTACATCGGATGATGGGGAAAGTGCTGTAAGACAGGCTTACCTGTCGGGGAGGAGGCAAATGCGAGCGTGACCGATTAGAGTCGCTTCTTCTAGTAGGAGCAATGACATTGGCGGGCTTGATCTACATGATTTCTGCTGAAATTCATCATCTGTTACGCGAAACGCTTGAACGGAGTGGGTAAACATGGACAAAAAAACATAAAATAGTAGAATACTAACCTGAGAATGCGCTCTGCTCGTGTGGCTGCGTGGCCATTCCTAGGAATAAATATATTTTTGTTGATTTATAATAACATCAAACCTCATTCAGCAGCGATATGCACTCGTCGCTGAGATCCGGTCTATCAACTAGGGCTACGAGCTTCATAACTATTTCCTAAGCATGGAATGCTGTAAAGAATAGTTTGATTATTAATTTTAAGAATAATTAACGATTTTAGGAGAGCACTAAAAGCAATAATTGCACCGCCACAGCAAACACACGGGCGGGTGGAGATGACCAATTCGTTTGTGTTGCGGTTGCGTCGCGGTTTTGCAGCGAGTTTTTGAAACTGCTCTGATTACCGTTTTGCGAGTGACATATGGTTGTTGAGCGCGCTGCTTTCAATGAAATCAGTAACGATTTACACAAAAAAAATATTAAAAGGAGAAAAGCGAGGTTCAAGAAAATGTCGACTGTGTCACGCTTTTTACCGCCAAACCCCGTGTTAT
>LS522179.1:406307-418906 GCA_900490845.1 Pristionchus japonicus
ATGAGAATGCAATGATGCACATATTAAGATTGAAACGCAATCGGACCAAAACCATGCCAACTACCGTAATCTTCAGTGGCAAGATTTACTCGTCCATTTTGGGCTGCCTTTGCCTCCCGCCACGAAGAACCTCCCGATCACTAATGCGTACTTTACTTGGCCATAAACGCCCTTTGTGCTGGTTTTGTGTTTGCTGTGACCGCCGAAAATTTGGCGAAGTTACACAAAGTTAGTACTCGATAGCACAGACGACGCTTGAAAACGGTACTTCGGCACTCGTGATTTTTCACTTCGCCTTTTCGTGTATTTTGTTTCGAGGCATATTTTTGGCTTTGTTGCATATTTTGTTGAATGTTATGGTGCTAGGATTACGGCCGAATCCATGGCCTATGCATCGACTATCGATTTGACGTTGTCCCGTGCCATCAATGATTGTTCTAGGATGGTGAAACGCGAAGTGAACGGCAAGCTCAAGGAGAACGACGCGGTGTTCGAAGATATCGACGAGGAAGACGTCGTCTCCGATGAGGAAGAGGAGGACGAGGATGAGGAGGAGAGCGGAGAAGACGAGGTTAGCATCATATCTTCGTTTATCGAAGCACATTATCCACTGTTTACTCCCCTTTTCCTCTTCTTCATAAGCTCAATCGACTTTTTTTTCGTTCTTGATTGGCATTCACTATCAGTAAACCTGTCAAAAACCCGCACGCAGCTGTTCTCAAGGGCTAACCTATTGCTCGTCGAATTGCTTTTTTTGCTTCCTGCGAAAGACACGTTTCTTCCTCTCGTTTTCCCACACGGCTCAATGCATTAATTGTTGATTAGCTCCTATATTATGTTTTGATTGAGTAATCTGCCTAAAGCAAACTAGTTTTCTTACTCAATATCATGCTTAGGTACCTCGTTGTACTGTAGTCGTTGTGCTATCGCTAACTATCTTTCAGTTTAAAATATGGTAAATTAATTAATTAATCCTCAGGACATGTCCGACGAGGAAGGTGATGACGAGGAGGAGATGGAGGTTGAAGGAGGAGAGAAGGGAGAGAAAGGAGAGGCAGTGGTGATGACTGCGGAGATGTGGGCAGAGAAGATAGCCAGAGGCGATGAGGTGGGTGTTTGCTTGATGCTCATAGCATGAGTCTGAATGAAACACAATGTTGCCATGGGAAAAATTAAGCTGGGCTGCCAAGTGATGAGATAGAAGTGATTTTTGTTTGACCTCAAAGAAGGAGATGATCGGCTGTAGTCGGACACTGGTCTGATTAAATGTTTTTAAACGCAAATCAGGTGGAAAATTTTACACATTTTTGGAAGCGGAACATGAGGACAATTGAAACGTGGTAATTTCTGGCGATTTGTGGACTCCTTGTAACCCCACTCTCGCAGGGTCTGGTCGAGATGACGCAACGCGCGATTCCGACGCCATTCGCGCAGGCGTCGATCGAGTCGGCCTGGGAGCCAACGGAGGGATTGAAGGCGCTGATCAAGGTAGGTTTTATACGGAATTGAAACGCATCGTTTATTTGTTTAAAAATGTGGTCAGATCATAGACTGACAAGCTCTGCTGATTTTAGCCAACACCAGCATCTTACTAGTCGCTGGTTATCGCAGTCATCATTTTCTCTTTCTCTCTTGATTGGGGTTAATATCTAAAGAAGGTCATGTCATCGTGGATCCAATGCATTCGCCGAAGTTTATACATGGGCTGAAACACGAGATTTTCCGATTTTCGAAATACGACGTTTTCGAAATTTCAACCCACTTCAGTCGCTCTTCCTGCACCTCGCGAGCAAGGACACGGCGCACAAGCCGAAACAGCTCCGCCAATTGGGTAATTAAGCTAATTAATTTAAATATTAATTATATTTAATTAGTTAATAGTCATTTGTTTACTATGAGATATCGATTCGAAATATTCGATTACAGTATCTCCAAATATCGATTTGTTCCAGGGATGGCCGTATTCGCGCGCGTGGACGTCCTCAAGTGGGTGGGCAAGGCGGCCGAGGAGGAGTTCAAGGTTGGTACTGTAGGTTATCGATTGGATGGGAGGGTACTTTACTTGTTTGTGTAGATCAGCTGTTTTCAAACTTTTTTTGAACACGTGTGTCATGCTATAATTACGCAGTGTGTGTTTTGCTACTTTTGACGATGTTGCTAAACAACAAAAACACTGGGTGTTTAATTTATACGACGGAGCAGAATTTTCCTTTTTATATTGATTTATTTTCTCCTCGGCATTTTCCCCAACGATCGTATGTAGTGTGCCTTGTACATTTTGACAAATTTGCGAAGCGCTACTGTCAGTGGTTTCGAACGCCCGCTCATGTTCAGAATACAATAGCAATTCATTGCGTAACCATGGAGCAATAATCGATGAACCATCTTCACCTACCGTATCCCCTTAACTATCGATCGATAACTCCCATAATTCCATTCCAGTCGTTCCCCGCCTCGTCGACGGCATGGAAGAACGCGTTCGCCTTCATCAAGGCCATCCCGCTGCCGCACGAGAACTGGACCACGCCGCTCTTCCCGAGTGCGACCGAGAGTGAGTACGGTATTATCACAGAGCCCTAACAAGGTACGGTAGTCTAGACACTGGATTACCGTGTATTGGGCGGTTGTGCGCTGCAGGTGCTCTTATTGTGCGCGTGAGATTAGCAAGTTTTGATAATAGATGAGAAGAGTACGCATGAAAATATTCCGCTAGAAGTCAGCTCTGGCTTACCAGATAGTCGTTGCACGCCTTCTTGGTAGTCGTACACTTCTCCAGGTTATAATGAGAGGTGTGGATTATGCTGTAGAAAATGTTACGTGGAATGTTATTGATATCCAATATCTATTGATCTCTCGTTATTGATTACTCATTGAAACCCACCCACTGCAGGTCAAGCGCGCAAGTTCACGAAGGAGAACAAGGGGAAGGTGCTGTCGAAGGCGCTCGAGGAGTACGTCCTGGCGCTGACCAAGCAGAAGGTGGGTGTTGATACTGCTAATTATTACTTACTACAACGTATCGGGACCCTAATTCAGCACTCGCATGTTCCCTCTTATCATTTGTGGATTGTTAGGAAGAGTTGGAATGCAAATTTACTGGGTTTTCTTTCGACTTTTTATGGACACAAAATTGACAATTGTGTTTCCTAACGATTTCGTAGAGTCACTGCGACAGGACAGTAACTGGTCGACGTGGAGATTTTCATTTGCAGCTCCCCACGGTCGTGCAGCTGTCGCTGATGTCGTGGCTGTCGGGCGCGCCGCTGCAGCACCTCCCGCGGCCGCAGCTCACCGCGCAGTAAGTGGTTAATTATTTTAATTATGTTAATTAGTTAATCATGCGAATTATATTGCGGTACTGTCGGAAGTTAACCCTTAATGATGATTAGTTAAGCTCTGGATTATAGGCAGTAGTTCTAATTAAAAATGCCCCCAGTAATGACGTAGTTGCAATCGTAAAGCCTTTATTGGTCCGGAAATTGCGCATCCGGGAGTGGAAGAGAAGAGGGAATACTGACGCTTGGGCCCAGAAGCACAAGTGGGAAATCCTGTGCAATTCTGGACGAAGCGCCACCGGGTTAGGGACGTTGAGAGTATAGGGACATTGTGGAACAGTTTACAACCAGGTGTGATTATTTCTGATCCGCGGCACCACTACTTTCTCTTGGATCCCTTCTGACGCCTTGGCTAGAAGCACAGGATTAGTGTGATTCTAGACGAGACGCCGGGGGGTGGGTGACCGTTGGGATATAGCCAGAGGGTGGAACCAGATTTGACCGAGTGAAATAATGCAGTTGGCTTGGAACCAGCCGCGTGGTATCGGTGGCCTTTATGTTGTTCGGGTATGCACTGCTCTATTCAAATTACCTTTATCACTTTTCTGATATTTCGAAAATAATCGATAATCAATATTTCGTGCATGTTTCCGCTATTAGTACTACTCAATGGTGGTCATCGTTTAGGATTTGCAGACACTTGGGGTCAGAAGAGCAGACTTTGAAGGCCTGCTGTTCTGAACCAAAGTGCAACCAAGGCTGGCCATTCAAAGATATGTAACGAGGCTGGAACTCGATTTTGTCGGGTGCCAAAATCTGACTTTTTTTCTAGACGCCTTGGTCCAGAACTACAGGCATTTGCAACTTGCAAGATTCTGGACAAGACGCCACCGGGCGAGTGGCCTTGTGGATATGGGGTGAGGCTGAAACAAGAACGCTGCGGGTGGTGGGAGTGCGTTTGTTGCTGCAGGGCCTTGGGATGTGACTCGATCGATAATCTACCGTATCCAATCAGTCGATAATTACAGATTCTTCTTCTCCAACTTCTCGAAGGGATCGACGCACGCGATCTTCGCCCTCGAGGGACTCTTCCAGCTGGTCGTCAAGCACAATTTGTGGGTTTTGTTGATATTAGTTGTTATTTATTTCTCCACGAATTGCACGCTGGTTATCATTATGCCGCGACAGCTAGGGAGTTGAACGCTAGGTGTGGCACGGAGTCGCCTTTGTCCTAGGGATCTTATGTTGAGATCAAGCTTCACGCTTTAAATATATTTCCTTCATGCAGCGAGCACCCCACTCTCTTCGAGGAGGTGTACGCCCTCACCACTCCCTCCTCTTTCCACCTCAACCACAAGCGGAAGTTCCTCGACCTGCTCGACATGCTGCTGTCGTCGACGTGAGTTGTTGATTGGTTAATTAATTAATAATTTAAAAAATAAATCTAGTAATTAAATAATACGTTAGAGAGCGTTTACGATAGGGGGGGGGGGGACAGTTCGTTGGATAGAAAGGCCTGTTAAACCACAATCAGTTAGTTGAATTACTCGATATGCTGCTGTCGTCGACGTGAATGGCTTTTATTGAATTATTAGTGATGATGACTTGTTGGTGTGGTTTTGCCTGCCCCAACTGGGATCTATTGCTGATTGCGCTGGTCGGGAGATTTGAGATGAGTGTGAAACGCTAGTTTAATGAACAAACAACCCTGGTAGTAGGTTATTTTTGTGGTCAAATGAAAATCAATTGCGAATTATCACCTGAAATGGTTTCAAGATATGAGTTGGACATGAAACGCGAGATTAACTGACATAGTGATGTTTTGTTAAAGTGAGGTTCTGAAACCGGATGCGTCACGATCCATTGCAACATGGATTATAGAAATTCTGCTACTGCTTTGTAAGTGTCGTCTCACTTTGTATACTTTACTTTGAGTCTCCACCCAATAAGTGGATAAGGTCCATGACGATTGCGTAGATTCCGTTGTCGTGGCTATCATAGAAGTTAGAAAGTTTGTCATACACCACGAAATATAACGTTCCGTACGCGACTAGGGAGGTTTATGAAATGACAGAACTCGAACTGCACTATCGCCGTTTTCACGCGTTCTTTTATGTTTTTCTAACTCATAATGTGCTCACATACGATAGAAACACTGGCGGAAACGGAGTAAATATAGAGTAAAACTAAATTCGCATTTTTCAACGCTGCCGCGCACTTTCTCAAAGTCAAGCCACGCCCCCTATATGAGCCGCACATATTTCAGCGTACACAGTCGTGTGTCCGGAACGTTTTATTTCTATAATAACGAGGTTCATTCATGGTCTTCTTTCTTCTACTCGCCTTTCTCCTCGTAACGTCCGTCTCCATCTTTCCAATCACTTCGCAACATACATCTAACTCGCATTTCCGGCATTCTAGCTTAATGTTAATCTGATGAGCGAGAGAGTGTGGGGAATTGGGAAAGACATCCTAACATCATTTCCCTCATTCCAGTCATGCATAGAGCGATAAACCCATAGGACCATAGTCCCAGCGAGATGAGGGATGTAATGAGATATAATGAGGGATGCTGGTTTCACTCCTCCTGTCAAATCACGTCATCCATTCCATTCCAGTCACCTCTCGACGTACATCGTGGCTGCCTTCGTCAAGAAGCTCTCGCGCTGTCTGCTCTACGTGCCCTTTGATATCCAGGTGAGACGGCAGACTGACTGGTGAGAAAGTTGAGAGAGCTGTCTAGGAGGCTAGAAATAATGAAGGAGCAGGTGATAGTTTGAAAACTGGAGCCGGGGGTGTGGTGTGCCAACGCGAAGATATGATGCTCTATGAATGGAACGCAATGCTAGTCCTCCGAGAATGCATCCGAATTAAATATTACCGAGTTTTTCTCGCCATTGTGATAGGACGATCGATGAAGGCCATAGTAAACCTCGGCCGGCCTTTTGGAAAATCTCTAGTCCTCTAGCTTTGTGTTTCTCGAGGATTTTTATGACACATGGTTAGCTTCACCACTAGTATCATTTCAAAGGCCGTTTCAATAATATTTTCTGAATTTATTTTTCTAATGATTGATCGATAATCTCTCCCTCAGGAGCCGCTGATGGGTCTGATCCGCAACGCGATCACGCGTCATCCGACCGCCTCCTTCCTCGTGCACAGGGAGCAGCCGGGTGAGTACTGTAGGATCATTTATCGATTGTCTTACATTAACCTTTTCCCACTTATCGATGCCTTGGGTATTTTGTGTACTACTGTAATCTGGAATTAGTCGTTGTATTCTCAAAACTAGTACGATTCGATCAAAAGTGGATTTCCCCAGAAAACATGTATCCTGGGCGAAGCACAAAGTGACAAGGGGGGGGGGAATTGTAGTTATAGCAGTGGTGCTTGGTTGGCAAGCCAACCACTCACATTCAGCTAATTGTCTCATTATCGTTATTCAAGTAAATATTTTATTAGTATTTCTTAATTATTTAATTAGTTAACCTAATTACCAGACTCGGTCGCGTGCGATCCGTTCGACGAGGACGAGCGCGACCTGAAGAAGACGGGCGCCATGGAGAGCAGTCTGTGGGAGGTCAAGGTGAGGGATTATTGATTGATTGATACCGTAGACGTTGTGAAGTATCGAGACTAGCTACTCAATCGCTAACAAATGTCTTGTTTGTTGTCTTCTGACTTAGGGACCACCACGTGATATGCAAATGATGAATTCATGCCCCATGAACTATCTCAATTTGTTGATCTGTTATATAGAAACATTTTTTGTTCGCGGAAGACCAACCGAAATCTAATGGTTCTCGAGATATTTGCATTTTACAAAAAATCAGTTCTCGATAACGAGTGACTACAAACTACAAAAGCCCTATAAAATGTGTTCTAGACGAGGGCCGCGACTTTTGAAACTTCTCAGCGATAGACTATGGTAATGGGCATAACATATCCGAAAATCAACCGAATCAATGGTCTCCCACGACTTTTGCATGAGATCAAAGATAATTTCGATCGCCAAACTTTGCACCTATATAACATTCGTGGGAGACCATTGATTTGGCTGATTTTCGGATATGTTGTGCTCATTACCTTAGTTTATCACTGGAAACTTACAAAAGCCACGGCCCTCTCCTTAAACGGAAGTTAGAGCCCTTTATTCGCTCACTGTCTTCCAAATTAGCACGTTTTTAGAAGATTTTGACCTGAAAATGGTATCGGGAGCCCATTGATTTGTCTGATTTTTAGAGAAAAGTTAGCTCTAATGGTGTACTACAAAACTGCGAAAACAGAACAAGCGGCCCTTTCGATCCCTCCGAGTTATTTAATTTCTCGTGAGCCAGAATAAATAAAAATGGATGGTGGTCCCTACTTCTGACGCACAGTTTCAACACCTATTCAAGGCATTCAGGGGTGGAAGGGAAGGTAATATTCCCAACATTGGTAACAAATGGATCGATTGCAGACGCTGCAGACGCACTTCCTGTACCCGGTGGCGAAGCGCGCGCGCTTCATCGACGCGCCCAAGCAGGATGTGGGTTTCACGTTCATTTTATCTTTCCAAGTGGTCTTCGGGTGGTGATTAGAAGTCGCGTCTTATGAATTACACCAGTATTGTAAGTACGAAGTAGAGAAGAATCGATGCTGCCATCAAGCAGGATGTGAGCTTCACAACCTTGTTGTATTTCGATGTCATTGATAGGTAGCAATGTTAACGTATGCATTGTTTGGAAAATCACTACAAAATGAAGTAGACGTGAACGGATGCCGCCCAAGCAGGATGTGAGGGGTTTCATAGCCAATAAGATAACTTGATGGTCAATGTTCCTCGAATTCCCGTGGAATAAAAAAAGGATGAAAAACGCCGCGAAGTAGGAAGAGTTTCACATTCTGGATATATTTTTCTCTAGAGCTCTAGCTGGTGATGGGAAAGAGGCTTATCACGCATTGAAAGTAGTATTCTGACATTGACTGTAGAAATAAAGTAAAGAAGAATCGACGCATCCCAAGCAGGATGTGCGTTTCACAATTTTATTGTATTTCGTGTCGATAGAATGGAAGTAATATACTTGAGTGATCTTCGAAACATTACTAGTAAAACCAGCATAGATGAGAGATGACGCGTCCAAGTAGGACGTGAGGAGTTTCAACGTTGTTTCATAACCAATGAGAGTTCTCCAAAGCCAGTTCTTCGGCATTTCCATGGTATAAGAAAAAATAATTGTGAAAAAGAAAATGTTTCACGCCGCGAAGTAGCTGGTGTAGGGATCCGCAGTCATTTTATCTTTCGAAGTCTTCTCCGGATTGTGATTGGAAAGCCAGCAACCCCTTAAAAATGTATCACAAAAATCTGATCACCTCATTATCTTCTTATCAGGTCGAGTCGTTCATCCGGTTCCGCGGCGCTCTTGCATAGAAATTAAGGGCGTTATTGGTTTCAACGTCCTGAGATATGAAGTAGTTTTCGATACCCTCACATGGATTATCTGCAGGTTGAGTCGTTCATTCGCTTCCGCGGCGCCGACGGCTACTGGAACGATACGATGACGAGAGCGTATGGAGAGGGAGTGGGAGGAGGAAGAGGAGGGGAGGAGCAGTGGATGGACGGGGAGGAGGAGGGAGGGGAGAGAGGCGTGAGGAGAAAGGTACGGTGATATTCCAGGCGAAACCCCTACAAAGTAGTGTACAATTTAAGGGAGAATGAGTATTTTGAGTGTTGTATAAAACGCAGAATCACTGCTCAACCGGGGGTTTTATTCTAGATATAGTGAGCATGGGCATAAACATGGGTGTAGCATGGACTGAAGTGGGCAAAGTTGGGAAGTTGACACTATGACGAGGGCGTACGGAGAGGGAGCGGGAGGAGGAAGAGGGGGAGAGGAGCAGTGGATGGAGGGAGAGGAGGAGGGAGGAGAGAGAGGATTGAGGAGAAAGGTATGGCGGCATTCCAGGCTAAACCCCTACGAAGTAGTGTACAATTTGACGAGAAAAGAGTATTTGGTTTTTAGAAAATGCCTCAGAGTTACTACTCATTCAGGGCTTTTACTGTAGACATAATGGGCGTGAAACATGGGCGTAGCATGAACTGAAGCTGAAGAAGTTGAGCTCATTGTAGATTCCGATCGTCGATACGCTCGTTAACACGAAGATCCTTCCGCAGAAGACCTTCCTCGCGGAATACGGTAGTGTGTGGGCTGTCTAATTACGGTAGCGGCCTCCGATCGATAACTGATCTCAGAATTCACTTGTTTGTTCAATGAAGACTTGTCTGTTCGTTAGCACGTTTTCCCATAAAGTTACCAGTTACCGCTTCGTTGTTGTTGTTATGCTGTTAGCCATGTTGTTAGTTACTTTTCCCTGTTCCGTGTGCAAGTTACGTTTCAAATCGTTCGTTAATAAAGACAGTTCTATCAAGTTGGGCGCAGTTTTGATGGAGCTATGCGTTTAAAAACGCTGGTATACCTGATGTGATTGTTTAGGTGCTGATTGGTTAATTAATTAATTAAGATGAACAGTCCAGCGTCTCATCTGGGCGGCCTCGGCGGCGATACGCCATCGCATCTCCATGGACTGGGTTTGTTTATTGATATTTGTTTGTTTTCAAGTCCTAACCCGTATCTTATTGATTACAAGGCGATCCTACAAGTTACGTAGCATCGCTGAAGCGCAAAATTTCATGTCCCTCCGTTGTGTAAGTTTCGTTTCAAATCGTTAGGAAACGGACAAGGTGACCTGGTTGTCATTGAGTATCTACGAATGAATCCTAAAAGTTAGATAGTACCTGTGAATCGCCAAATTTCATGGACTGTGTGAGGGAACGGACGAGCTCCCTTTGTTATTCACTTTCAAGTAGTTATGACTGGTATAGGATACCTAATTTTTGCTTTGCATTGAGTGTTCGAGTTGCATTGAAAATTTAAACTGCAAAATGCGATGTCTTCGCGTCCATTGTTGTTCGTTTATTGGTTTTCGTTTGGCAGCGGCTGCTCAACTAGCATTGAGTAGGAGTTCACCCTAGAAGTTAGATAGCAGCGATGAAACGTAAACTTTTATGGACTAGGTAAGGAAGGAAGCGGACGAGCTCCGCTTTTTTCATTTTCAAGCAATTGGGATAGGAGAGAATTCGCAATTTGTATGATTTGAATCGCCTGTATGTTCTTTGGAAAATTTCCCCCGTGATGACCCTGATGCCTCAACGCCTGGTTTTGTTTGTTGTTGTTGGAAAAAAAGACCCGACTCGCACTGAATACGAAATGATCCTAGGATTTTGGTAGCGACGCTGAAGCGCAAACGTTCGCGGTACTAATTTAGTTTTGTAATAAGGAAACTTCGCATCCGTGAAGCAATTATGATCATTCGCAGGTGGTCCCTCGTCGATCCTGGGCGGCGGTCCTTCCTCCGTGCTCAACTCGCACCTCTCGGGCGGACCCGGCTCCGTGATGGGCATGGGGCTGATGAGCCACCAGGGACCCGGATCGGTTCTCGGACCAGGTACGGTAGATGGGGGGAGGGCTATCGAGGAATGGGTTTTTGTGTTTTCAATCTCTTCGAATTGCCAATTCCAACTCTTCGAATTGCCAATTCGTTGCACTGTGATCTTTAAGAAAATAGCAGAACGGGAAATTCACTGGCGTGCTTGTAAATTGTTGTTTTCCGAGGACAAGATCAACAAATCATCACACCCTCATTCAGTCGTCATCTATAGAGACACAACGAAACGCTGAATGGATAGGGACACATCGAATATCGAACCCCATCGCGTTCTTAATATCTCTAAATAAACTGAATTTTACTTTTGTAAACTTAACAATAAACACATTGCAGGCAGCATCCTCGGCCCTTCGTCGATCCTCGGACCGGCCAGTCTCAACATGGGCTCGCAGATGGGCGGATCGCTCACCAACAGTGAGTTGACTGGCACGTTATCGAGTGGCTGAAACGAGGAATCTGGGGGGGGGGGGCTTGATGATCTTGTTGTCTCCGCACTGAGATGCTCATTGATGGATTCTCGCACTGGTTACCTAGGAAGGGTGTGCGTGACGCGAAAATTGTTGGTTGTCAGAATTATTGCGAGTCTCAACATGGGCTCGCAGATGGACGGATCGCTCACCAACAGTGAGTGGAATGAGATATTATAGGGAATTGGAGCGGGGAATCTGAGGTTTAGATTGGGCTCTGATTTTGAGTGGGGTTTTTTATCGCAAATTTCGCAATTGCATTGATCATATATGTAATGCATTGCTTATTATGCGTGGCTGTGACGCGAAAGTTGTTGGTTGTTTCCTTTAAAACGATGATTTTGATATCGGCACTGGGGATCTACGACTAGATGACGTTCGCATTTTTGTAGCGTTTGAACGCAGTGTTGACCGAACCATTGATGAAATCACTCGCTGTGGGCTTAATATGGTTGTCTGAATCGCACACAATACTTGTGAAATTTTATTAAATGCTTGATTTTGCATCGTTTATAGGTCTGCTGCACTCGCAGCAGGGTCCGTCGTCGGTGCAGCCGTACTCCTCCGGGGCGGGCGGCGCGTCGGAACGAGGCCCCGCCTCCAACCTCAACATCAACCCCGGCTCGGTGATGAACATGGGAGGAGGACCGGGGAGTGTGTTCCATGTGAGTATTGTTTTGGTTTTTTTGAAGACTAGAACCCTCAAAGCTATTAGTTAAAGTGGGCAAGATGGTCTGACAAAGGAATTCTGGAACCGAATGCCCATTGGTGGGTTGGATGGAAGGCAGAATTTTCCTTGTGGGGATTTTTTTATAATCTGGCATCGTCTGAAGATTTGTTGCAATTCGACAACGTGGTGTGATAGAGAGCGTGCGAAACATGAGTGTGTTTGTAAGAAATAGGATGTCGATTTTATTCGAAGCTACATCTCAAAGGCATTATCAGAAACAGTACTGATAACTGGTGATCTCCCTCGGAAACCCCTCCTATTTGCAGGACATGAACCCGAACTCGGTCGGGCCGTCCAATCTCGCGGTGCCGATGACACCTCTCGCTGGAGATGCACTCGATATGATGTACAAGCATGGTGAGGGAGGATTGATCTTTGATCTTTAGGGATTGGTCGTACGACGGCCGGTCATTTGAGTTTCACACGGGGTTCTTCATCCGGTGTTTACATTTTTTACATTTAAACAACTTTATCAGCTGATTCAGTGGGTGTTACGAAGCTGGGTTGCCATGAGAGTTCTCCATTGAGCTCGATCGTGTCTTGCGATTTGCATGAATTGAGGGCCGGCTGCTTTGACGAAATCATCTCTCCATCTCTTGGCTGGGCGTCCTTGTCTTCTCTTACGGGGAGGGGTCCAATTGT
>LS522179.1:421703-433351 GCA_900490845.1 Pristionchus japonicus
GACGCGCGCACCATACGGTGGTCCGAAGTAAACTGAATGCAGTTGATTACATCCACATCAGTTACGCAGAGATCCCGGGGGTACATGATGTAATCTATTCTAGTTGCCGTTTTCCCGTTGGGAGAAACCCAGGTGTGATGCCTACTGGCTTGCTTTTGGAACATTGTGTTCCCAATGCGCAAACCCAAATTTTCACATAATGAAACCACCTTCTCACCTCTGTCGTTTCGCTCCCCATATCCGAACGCTCCCAAACAATCCTCCCCAACCTTCCGAGATCCCACTCTGGCATTAAAATCCCCCATGATAACCTTGTAAACTTTCCGGAACTCTCGTTGCCCAGGTACTGGCTCTCTGAACGTGGCCTCGAGTTGGGATAGGAAACTGTCATATTCTAAATCCGAGTGACTAGAGCAAGGACCGTAACATTGGATTAGGCGTACTAAGACGTTGTTCTCTCTTGTTCTTGGTATCTCGACGAAAAAAAATTCTTGCTCAACTAGGTTCTCGTTTTTTCATACTAGACTCTTTATCAGAGACGGGCAGTTTGAACTAGTGATGAGTCAAGGATACTTCGATAACTAATACAGTCATTCTCACAGGCCCAGCCCTCTCTCACTCGGCCATCCCCACCCATGCTCTGCCGTCCACTCCCGCCTCGGCCCTCGACATTCCCTCGCCCACGCTGCAGAACATCGTGTCCACGGTGAATCTGGGCGTGCAGCTGGACCTGAAGAAGGTGAGGTGAAGCATGGATATGAGGGGGCGAGTTGTGATTCGGACTGTGCTCATAGGGAGAGATATCAGCAGCTTCTCTAATGAGAAGCGGTTATCGCGTTTGTTCCCAAGCCCATGCAGCGGGCGCTCATAGGAATTATGAGCGGCGCTTTCTCCAATAGAATGTACTCGTTTGTTTGAAATCCACAACCTATTGCCCCCTAAATGTGTGGTGTTGTAGTCTCTGCTCATAGAAAGAGCGAGTGGAAGGCACATCAATTCCTGAGGCTTTCCGTACTCTAATTTGAGCCGCGTTTCACTGTTTGCACATAGGAAGATCGAGCTGCGCATTCTCCAATCCTTCGCAACCTTCTTATCGTTTCATTTCAATATCGCTTCCAGATCGCTCTGCACGCGCGTAATGCCGAGTACAACCCGAAGCGATTCGCCGCCGTGATCATGCGTGAGTTGAATCGATCGATAATACCGTACCCCTACCTGAATCAATGATCCAAATACCGTAGTAACTACTACCATATCCCTGCCTGAATCGATTATCCGATTACCGTTAGCTACCGTACCCTGCAGGCATTCGCGAGCCACGCACGACGGCGCTCATTTTCTCGTCGGGCAAGATGGTGTGCACGGGCGCGAAGAGTGAGGAGGCTAGCAGGTGAGAGGGGATTTTGATTTATTGATTTATTGATTAGTTGGCGAATTGGTGGCGATGGTGCGCTCGATCGAAATTATTGTCAACATAGTGTCTATGTAATAATTCGGAAACCAGTGACTAATGGGTTGATAGATGGACTAATGATAGGACAAAATGATGGGCTCGAAGAGCGAACTGGTGAAAGGCGTGCGGGGGTTTGTTGATTGGACACACGATGTCGTAGAGTGATTGCATTTGCTCCCACCCTTGGGCGTTTATGAGTCAGTTGAAACGGTTCTTTGACTACTCCAATGTTTGCAGACTGGCCGCTCGCAAGTACGCGAGGATCGTGCAGAAGCTCGGCTTCCCCGCTAAGTTCACCGAGTTCAAGGTACGTGGGAGGAATCACGAATCTGGTTGTGGTGTAGGGCTTCAGCGACGTCATAACTCTTGCTTCTTTAGCCTGCTGTTAGTTTTGAGTTCTACGAGGAGGAAAAATCTATAAAAAGTTCAAGGCACGCGGGGGAAGGAATCAAGTGCTCACAAATGTGGATGTGGGAGTAGTGCGATGCCATGTCATTTGGTTATTAATTTGGGGACACACGCTATGAACATGAAAATCTTTGTTGATCGTGATGAATGACAAAAATGGGATTAGTGTTTCAGCTACATGTTTTTGTTTGGCGTTGTAGCTGAAAATAATTCCACCGACGTTGATCAGATAGAAAATTCAAAGATGCGATTTTCACAACTGTTTTATTCCCTTCTTCATGTGCAGGTGCAGAACATGGTCGGCTCGTGCGACGTGCGCTTCCCGATCCAGCTGGAGGGACTGTGCATCACGCACGGACAGGTACGGTAGTATTGATTTGAGGGGATACGGTATCATTAACTTGACATTTGACTGTAGAGATATGATGTGGAATACTAGATTGGTGGACATTTTGAAAGCCTGTATTTTTCGACGTTTCCGCCAGTGAGTGCTGTGCTGCATGTCGAATTCATAGGGATAGACTAGATGCGGCGTTGATTCTCGGTAGATAGAAAAATCTCACTATTCAAACATCAAAAGCCTCGACTTGTAATGTCATCATTTATTTGACATTGAGTCACCAATGCGGCACCGCGTTTCAGTCATTCCTGGTATGTGTGTACTAGTTGGAAATTTCGAACTGAGCGACGATGTGATCTGACCACTCCTCTACAGTTCTCCACCTACGAGCCGGAGCTGTTCCCCGGCCTCATCTACCGCATGGTCAAGCCGCGCGTCGTCCTCCTCATCTTCGTGTCGGGAAAGGTACGGTATCGGCGATTGGCGAATCGATAATTGAGGTTAAGGTGTAGATTTTTAGTCGATTAAGGTGTCTTTAAATATTTACATGTTGCTGTCTAATATCGATTTGTAGTTATGGTGGCTGGTGGAGGTGATAAGGCGATAAATAGCGTTACGGTATTGAATATCGATCGATTCCAGGTGGTCATCACGGGTGCCAAGTTCAAGAAGGAAATCGACGATGCGTTCGCGCAGATCTACCCGATCCTGAAGGGATTCAAGAAGTAGTACGGTAGTCTATCGATCGATATTCAGTTGCCGATACTCCTCACACGGGTCCTACAGTGATTGCATTCATATACCGTAAATCTCGCTTCATATATTTGCTTTCTTGCTCCCACCAATCATCCTCTTTCCTCCTGCTTACACCTGACCCTATGCACCGTGCAATATAGATATCGATTAGTCATCTGCCGCCTACCGTACTGCCCACGCCAACGAATCGACGCTATTATCGATTCGTTTTCTTCCACCTGTGACCCCCTCCTCGCCCATTGTTACACTAATAATATTGCCGATTCTTGTTTTCACGAAAGTCATATCGATGTTGTTTTTCGCCGGAGTGTGTCCCAGATTAATAACGAACAAAAATTTCCGCACCTACACATAGCACTTGTGATACTCTCCTTTTTGCTTGGGTAATCAATCGTCGGTTCTAATTTCCAGTTTTCTCTCTCGCACCTCTCTAAACCCACCTCACCCGTAATATTTTAATACCAAATAAGGCGCATTTTAAATGTGAATTCTGACATCGTTTCTCGTGTTCTCTAGCTTTAAACAGCGAGATCACAAGAGATGCTGGCGTATTCCGTTTTTGAAGCACCTTCTTTCAATACAGCCTAGTTGCCTAATTCCTCGCCCCCCTTTTTACCGCCTTCACTCATTTTAGATCCAATCATTGTTATTCCTCCTTTTGTACATTCGTGTTGTTTCCCCCACCCCGGATTTGGTCCACTATGCAGTGCGTAATTGTGTCTAGACACTGATTAGATCTACTTCTCACATTTACGATGCTTATTATTGTTGTCTCCGTTCCTCGTCTCGGTACAGATAATCACCTCAACCTATGTTTTGTCGAGCTAAAGTCAATAAAGATGTTGATTACGAGATGATTGAGATTCTGAAGCCGAGGCTTAAAGTTTGTTCACTTGGAGAAGTATCTGTGTTGTTGAATGTAGGGACCCCCAAACCGGAACGCTCAAAATGAAAACCGGGGAAAAGCCGTTGACAGTTCTGTCTTTTCCTGATTGCGCCAATTCAAATTTTTACGGCTTAATTTTGTTTCATCGCGATTATCGATTAAATATAGTTTCTCCCTCTCTGAATGTGTGTTCGCCTGTTAGGAAATCTATCGCAGAGCCGCTCCTAATCGTCTCGTTTAATTTGTTCTTATCCATTTTTTGCAATTCAGCCTATTCTATAACGATGTTTTTGGGAAAATCATGTTTTTCGCCTGTCGTTCTCGTGTTTTAGCTCGACTATTACTAATTCCTTCTTGCATATATTGAGATGGTCGATGTGCATTATGTGACAGCATTTGAAGTGATTTGTTCTTATCCAATTTTCGCTATGCTTCCTCAAAGTTTGGTTTTTCCATTGATACGGTAAAGTTCATTTCCATTGCACTTTTCCCTATGTTCCCGACTCTCTAATTTTTTGCCCCATTTTTATCATGTTCCTCAAATATAGGCGAACCTACCACAGAAGCATCCAATCATTCCGCTTTGTAACTGACAAGTAATGGCTGTCTGAACAGTGATGATTTACCCGAAACCCCATTTCCTATTTCTATTTCTATGTTAGAGTCTTGCCACCTGCCCAATTGTTTGTGAAATTGATAGGAAATCTATCCGCCATCGTGGCCCTATTGTTTCGTTCAGTCTGTTCTTTGACCAACTCAGATATTGCGCCTATACTGAAGCAATGTCTTGAAAATTCCACGTTTCATGAGCATCAATTTTTTGTGCCCACTCCTTTCGCTTTAATTTCGCCACACACATAATTAGTACACCATAATACGTATGATATAAAACTATGGCTGTGATCCTCCCATGAGGAAATTTATAATTAGTGGTTGAAGGTGGGGTGTAGGTTTGTGTTCATGTTATTGCTCGATCGTTGTCGTACTCATTTGTTTCATTTTTTTCTATCACTCCTCATTCCTTGATATAACCCTGAGAGAAAATTTTATCACTTTCACCTCCATTCGAATTTTTTACTGTCGTCGGAAGTCAGGAGACCATTATTTTTGTCTTAAACGTTCGAACTTAGCTAGTCCAACTGCTGATATAATCACTATTTATTCTCCAATGTATTGTTCCTGCTAAGTTTACAGCTCTGAACATTGAAATTAGTCAATCACGCCCGTTTCTAGTGAATTGTGTG
Organism: Pristionchus japonicus; assembly: GCA_900490845.1. NCBI lineage: Eukaryota > Metazoa > Nematoda > Chromadorea > Rhabditida > Neodiplogasteridae > Pristionchus > Pristionchus japonicus. Next base: position 426,791 of record LS522179.1, read on the forward strand.
CTGGTTGGTTATGTTTGGGTTACTGTATCTGTATATCTTCAGTCAAATAGCCTTAAATTGACCACACGTTTTCTCTCAGGAGAGCCTGATACTTATGCAGCGCAAAAATGTGTTATTTTCTATGAAACAGTAATTAATTGTGATGTGATTGAGTGTCTCAATAAATCACCTTCCCCTTGAATTTCCACCAAATAGGATACGATAGGATTCAAGGACGTATATGCTAATGCAGTGAGGATTTATTGTGTGTAGAAGTTCAACTTGAAAAGTAGATGCTGATCCGTAGAAAATTACTGTAGGTATATATTGTCGATATTTTGTGTGAGAGCGACTCAATTTTCTGAAGGGACGGTTCAACTTGGTATATACTCATTGATACCCAGCTTGTAATAAAGAAAGAAAGAAAAAAATAATATCGTTTAAATTTTTAATTAACGACAGACGGAAAAATAGGTGACACAAGGAACCGGTCAATGCACCACGGGGGGCGGAGCTTCGACGAGACCCTTTGTTTGCAAAACCTTTCAACTAAAGTAGGTAATCTAGTTATTATTTCGAACTCCAGCACTGCCTCTCACTACATTGAAACAAAAATTAGACTGATTAAAAAATAATCCAAGTTTGGTTGGTGGTCCCTATGTTGAATGGATTGGTAGAAGAAAAAGTCAGTTGTCAATCGCAGATGGAGCGGATAGCTACCGTATCCAGCGAGGAGGAGCTAACGGCGCTGCTCGGGAGCCTCACCGACGGCGAGAAAGAGACACTCGCAGAGCAGCTGATCGATCAGTGCCTTGCGGCGAACTGCACGGGATTCGTTGGTTTGTACATTTGCTGTAGGATTTTGACGATTAGTCGTTGCGGCTAACTGCCATGGTTTGTTTGATTGCATCCGGTGGGACTTGTTTGGTGGGATTTACGTTTTTTTTTATTTGGAAAAGCATGTCTCGCGTCAATTGAAAAACACCCAAGCCAGAGAATTAGAGTTGGTATTGAAACGCAGTCTTCCCGCTTTTTGTTTACAGCGTTGGGAGAGTCGTTCACTTTTTTTGTTGTTGAAAATAATGCGGAATAGCGTTGCATCGAAAGCCGTTCTTGATACAGAATATCCCGAATCTGTGAAACGCATTCCTTGCAGCACCTGATTGTTGCGGCGTAGTGTTGGTTTATTTCTAGTCTAAAATGGTAACGTACCTTTGATTCAAACACGATATGGAGTGCGAATAAGAACAAATATTGAAACTCAACTTCTTGCAACTATACCGCATTACAAAATCGCCAATATTTTTTTGAAAATATCAACATCAACATCGGGAGGATTGAAAGATAGAGTGAGAGAATGATAAGTTCAACTCTTGAAACCCCTTTGTTCCAGCAGCGACGACGTCTCCGTTCCTCGAGTCCGCCGGAAAGGAGCGAGCGGCGTTCGGACTGAATAAGACGGCCGCCGGAGCGAGGTTAGAGATATTTGGGAACTTAGAAACTGGAAGGATTCGGGTCTTGGGAGTTCGTTCTAAATATCGGCGTATAAGCCGAACCTGGGAGGGGTATGAGTTCTAGGAACAATGAAAGAGTGATTCTGGTTGGATTAGTGGTTCAGGAGATTGGTGTAACAACTTTGTTCGTGGAGCGCCAATGATAACACAGCTCGACAGGCTATGAATAACTAATATGGACAAGTATGTACCTAAAATTTGTTCTGCAGATGCCTGGGTGCGATGGCGGTGCTCGTTCGCATCTTCCCCGAGGGAGACGAGAGCAAGGCATCGTCGCAGAGGGGGTGAGACTTAATTTTCCCCTTTTTGAATGGAGCCAGAAACAAATTGGAGGAAGTAGGTTTCACGATTAGCACAATAACAGGCGGGTTTTTTGTGTTCAATCGATTCTGCAGTAGCCAGCGAAAATATCCAAATAACCAGTGAGCATGCCACACCATTGGCTCATAGTTGAAGGAGTTTGATTTTAGCAATTGATTCCCAGTTCGTTGTTAACAAAACATGCAAATCAAAACGCACAATGCTCTGCATTTTTTGCGATTCTTACGTGGTCAAGCCGCGTTTCACGGTTGGGCCATTAGCTGTTGAGGTTTCTCGCTGTTAATCGATCCTTGGCAGGCTCTATAAAAAAATAACTCTCATTCGCAGGCTGCTCCTCCACTTCCGCCACCTCCTCCTCTGGCAGCTGCTGCTGATCGAGCCGGCTGCAGAGATCAAGCGGAGGCTGGAGAATGTGGTGAGGGTGATCTTTGATCTTTGGTCTTTGGTCGTTATGGCAAGCGAACAGTGAGAAAGGTTGATTGTGACGAATCACCATGTATCGTAGCAGTAATAGAAGCGAAGCTAGCACAATGTGCAGATTGCGTGGCACGGTTGCGCATAGTGAGGGCCGAGTGATTTGCTCAAGCCACTAGGTGGAGCAAAGCTTTGGAGCATGCACATATTGTGAGATCAGTTCGTGCTACTGCTAGACGTCGGGTTAATTTCTGTATAATAACTCAACATCAGATCTCGGTCATCTCCTCGCTCTCCTCTCTCTCGACGAAGGAACGAGTGAGAGTGCAGCTGGAGTTGTACCACGCGTGGATGAGATACTACGAGCACGAGAAAGCGAGGTTTGCGGGATGTTTGAGCTTTGATCTTTAGTTCCTGGTGTCTCTTCACTAACGATTTACTCGATTGAATGATTTGGACGATCGGTGATCTTTGATATTTGTTTTCCGTTGTCGTTTTGTTCTTGCCTAGTTGTTTCCCAATGTATTCAGCAATATGGTTTGTGCTTCGAAGTGGTTACATCGTTAGAGGAAGCGGGTAAACGAAAATTAGTGGGAAAGGTGGGCTGCAAATAAAAATATAAAGATATTATTGAAAATATATTTCTCTGCGGAATGGTTTGTGTTTCAGCGTGGTGACATAAATTGAGGCTTCTAGGAAACCGGGATATAGTCGAGTAATCGTCTTCAAATACAATCAATGCATATATTTCAGCGAGGCCCTCACGATCGCCCTCACAGCCTCTGGTCTGCAGCTAGAATTGACGGGTCGAATGGGCAAGAGAACGAGATATCAACAGAAAGAACTGGCACAGCTGGTGATGGATCTGGTTAGTATAGTGTTTCTGAGTTTGTATAAAGGAAGACTAGGGAGCTACTAATCGATGGTCTCGACGTAGCAAAGATCTAAAAATCTAAACAAAACTTAATTCAAGTGAAAAGGAGTGTTGGAGTTTTAGCGTTTGCATAAGCAAGGGCCAGGGATCTAGGTACGATGTACTTTACTTTGGTTCCTCAAGGACAAAAAGTAGAGTGTTTGCAACTACGGGGTTCTCTAGCTAAAAATTAGCGGAAATATTATTAATTTCGATATGGGGATAGCGAGATATCAGCAGAAGGAACTGGCACAGCTGGTGCTGGATCTGGTGAGGGTGGAGTTTCAGTCAGCTTGCATAAGACGATTAGCGCGTTATTAGTCGATACTTCCTGGCTGTGGTGCTCCTGTGAAATCTAGACAACACTGCCAGCTCTTGGGAAACTGGCACAACTAGTGCTGGATCTGGTGAGGATCGAGTTTCATAGTTTGTATAAAGGAAGACTAGGGAGCTACTAAACGATGGTCTCGACGTAGCAAAGATCTAAGAATTTAAACAAAACTAAAAATTTAAACAAAACAGCATGTTAGAAGGGGTGTTGGAGTTTCAGAGTTTGCATAACCAATGACAGGGAGCTAGGATACGATGTACTTTCCTTTAGGTCCTCAATTGCCAAAAAGTAAATGATTTTTGTTTCGGTGTTCACGTGCTTGAAAAAGCGGAAATATCATTTGGTATTTTGATACTGGGAAGAGAACGAGATATCAACAGAAGGAACTGGCACAGCTGGTGCTGGATCTGGTGAGTAGCTGTTTCACTCATTTCACAAAGCAAGATCAGGACGCTGTTTGTCGATAGTTCCTGGCTGTAGTCTTGCCACTAAACCCCAACCGAAACCACTAAATCTTGCAGCATGGGGTTCAAATGTGAAAAGGGGTTTTTGGAATTTCAGCATTTGCAGTTACAATTAGATCGGCTATACATCACACAAGTGATTAGGCGAAGTGTTCTCTTTTAAAAAGAAAATTAACACACTGTCAACTTTGGGATGAACCATCGATCGTGAGAGCGAGTTGGAGTTTCAGAGTTGATGTAAAGAACCAATAAGTAGCTAGGCAACAATGTGTCGCTCTTGATAGAGAGAAATACGAATTCTAATAAAATACGTGCTCGCTTAGGTTCCATCTGCGATTGTAAAAGCGAGAATATGGTAATTAATCGTTGGGAGTGGTTCGGGTATCGGATAATCATAATGATCACTCCTTTTCTCTCAGACGTCCTCCTCCTCGTACGGCGCGCTCTCTCCGGAAGAGGAAGACTGCGACGAGGAGAGTGATGTGCCCGTGATTGTGGCTAATCAGGACGATACGCTACTGCAGAAGGTACGGTAGGATACTGTAATGGGGATACGGTAAGAGAAGTATGGTAGGAGACTGTAATGGGAAAAATGGGGGTACGGTAAGAGGAGTATGGTAGGCAGTGATTGTGGCGAATCAGGACGATACCCTGCTGCAGAAGGTACGGTAGATTAGTTAGTTTTGTTATCGTGAAATAGTTTTTTTTCCCTTTTCCGTCAAAGCTCCTGTAGAGATTGATTAGGATTAAAGTTTACATGCTATGGCCTGTCATTGAATCCGGAAATCTTCAGGTCATGAATTCTTTAGAGCGTTTTGTTGAAGTTCACAGTTTCGTTTCATTGTTTTGGTCCAGACAGATATTCAAATCAAACGAACTCGATGTCTGTTAGTATAAAAATGCCACTGAAACGGTGTTTCCCAAGCACTAATACTACATAGCCTCAATCCCCTCCTCTTGTTAGGTGACTCTAACCGACTCCTCCGCCTCCTCGGGTCCGCCGCCTCCTCTCACCTCCCTCCACCTAGCACTGCTGCTGGCTGCAGCTGCGCATGAACGGTGAGTGAGGGTACGGTAGGATAATGGATACGGTAGTCCTAGCTTGTAATCAGGCGAATCCTCGAAAGATTGTAAGGCGTCATTGCATCGTTGATATCAACATGCGCTGTGGCGTCAATCGCGATGGTTGGGAGAGTTTGATGAACCGTCAATTGTTCTTCAGTGCAAATATTAATGTTGAATTCATAAAAAAAGATAGGCTAAATGACATTGTCAACAGACATGATGTTGGTGATAACTAGACCTGTTGTAGCAACAGTCTCGATGGTTGAAAGAGTTTGACTATTCGAGAATTTGTCTATTTCCAGTCAAAACGAGCACAACCCGGAGCTGCGACTGGAGAAGTGCGACGCGTATCTTGAACAGGTATGGTTTTGTTGTATAATTATTTAAATAAGTTTAATAAGTATATTTTAAAATGCAGTGGGATGAGTAGTGATTTTATGAGAGCGGGCTACCCACATGTCATTGTTGCGAAGGTATCGTTAGACATTTGACTAATGCATGAAGCAGAAACGCACCGTCGTATCTTCAGTGGGACTGTTCTAAATATTCTTTCCTGCAAGGAGTGTTGGTGCTGCTACTGATCTATATCCAGAGTTTGATCCTCGGTGATCAATGAGAACAGTACTTACGGTGGAATGAAATCCAATCAAATTCTCCCCCGTTCCCGATCGTGATCCGTAGTTTTTTTTCTTACCAAGATTGTTGGTGTTTCAGCTAATCTGTTTTTTTAGTTCACTCTGCGATCACGAATCACAGACAATACGCCATTCAATGTAATCATCGCTCTCTCAAATTCCAGATCCTGATCCGTCGTCGTTGCTGGTCGGTGCAGGCAGCAGCCCTTGCCCTCAGGGCAGAGTTGGAGAGCAGCAGCAAGAGGAGAGTGGAGAGGGCCTGCCAGCAGATGGAGTTGCTGGTGCATCTGCAGATGGGTGTGGAGGTACGGTAGGAGGGATACTGTAGATGGGAATAGGACGGGTGCTATGAGAGGTGGAGGAGCCGAAAGGGACGGAGGAGACGAAGCAACCCGGAAGTTTGGTGTAGCTCGTGCTTATGATATTGAAAGATCTCCCGTAGATTTGATTTGATCGTGCATTTCGGAAACAAACAAGCAAATGTTCATGGATTCCAAAAAATATTTTCCAGCAGGTTTGATGTCTCGCTTGCCCTTGACCTCTGTTAGAAGTTTCATTTTATTAATTACGATGTGAGTGCATCTCACAACAACTACTATTTGCAGCCAGCCCTCTCCGGCCCGGCCCGTCTCGTGCAGCGCGCGCAGCTGTGTCTGGCTGCAGGAGTCGCGCCGGTTTGGAGAATGAGGAAGGACCACGCGCGGATACTGATCAGTCTGGGATGCGTGCCGGTGGGTTGGTTTGAATTGTTTGATTTGACGACACAGTGGACGTGATCATGTGCTCCTAGTTAAGGAAGCGTTCAATTCATATTGGTCATTCAAAAAATAGCAACATTCTCCATGAACCTTACGAGGAAAAGAGGTTGTGGAAAACTTAAGGCGGGGGGGGGGGGCGACTCTTTAGAGTTGCAAAGTATCTATTT
>LS522179.1:447507-469510 GCA_900490845.1 Pristionchus japonicus
TGAAGAGATCAAAGATCACTTTGCGCGTTTTTCACTACCCACTCGGCCACGCTAGGGAGGAGCTTGCAATCCGAGGGTCGTTGGTTCGACCCCCGCCGGGGGCAGGGGGGTGGTGAACATTTTTGTCGGTGCGGCAATTGCGTAGGGGTACTGTAGGAGTGACGTGGCAAAAATTTGGACCATTTCGACCAGAATTCGCCGACTTACGGTATGTTTTGTACGGAATTTCGTGATTTTTGATCCAAATCGGCACAAATCGAGAGGAGGCTAATTCCCCTTTGGTCGTATCGCTTAGCTTCTGTCACAAAAAATGTAGAGCATGATCAGATGGGGGTTGTATCAGAAGATGGGGACGGTGGCTCAAAAACGCTCTTCACGGCAGCAATCGGCGCGAATGACTATGGGTGGCGGAGGGACGAGCGACACCTCAAATAGGGCGCTCGAAATCGAGGGCTGGCGGGTTTCTTTGGAGAGTTAGAGCTTAGTGGTTGGCAACAAAGTTGTAGAGGAGGTCAAAACAAGGTCAGACCGGGGAAGAACGACCGCCCACGATGAGTTTGAAGCGAGCAATGGAATTAGCCCTTTTGCACTATTTGAGGGGTGAAAATGCGTGTTTTCGGGCTGGAAACGGATCGGATTGTTCAGATTTCAACGGGGAACGTTGAGGGAATCGATAATTTAAATAGATCATGATACTTTATTATGGCTCAGTCGGCAGGGGGTCGGTCTAGCGCGCAAAAGGTCGGTGGTTCGAGTCCCGCCCGCCGCAAACTTGTTTTGCCGAGTTTGAATCGTTGAAGAATGGCATCCAAAGTGGTCCTGAGGTATCCTACCGTACCCCTCGAGTACCGTATCCCCCAAACCCGGCGCTCCTAGCACGCAAACGCAACTTGGCTCAAAATGGCCCGTTTTTCGGCTAGAAACATTTTAAAAAATCAGAAAAATTCACAGAAAATAAAATAACCCAATGGCTTGCCCGTAGCGAGCGGCGCTCGGCTAGTTCCTTCTACATAAGAATGCGTCGTGTCCCCGATCCTCCCCTCACTGTTTTCGTCCTGGGAGATGCGGAAGACCGGATAGGAAGATTTGGCAAATATAAACCACTTATGTAATCGACCATGGCGCACATTTTTCATGTTGACACTTTTTCGATCCGACCACGTTGAAGAGATCAAAGATCACTTTGCGCGTTTTTCACTACCCACTCGGCCACGCTACGGGCGCGCTTGCAATCCAAGGGTCGTTGGTTCGAACCCCGCCGGGGGCAGGGGGGTGGTGAACATTTTTGTCGGTGCGGGAATTGCGTAGGGGTACTGTAGGAGTGACGTGGCAAAAATTTGGAACATTTCGTGTTGAATTCGCAGAGTGACGTCACTTTTTGTTCGGAATTTCGCGATTTTCGGTCCAAATCGGCACAAATCGAGAGGAGGCTAATTCCCCTTTGGTCGTATCGCTTAGCTTCTGTCATAAGAAATGTAGAGCATGATCAGATGGGCATTGTATCAGAAGATGGGGACGGTAGCTCAAAAACGCTCTTCACGGCAGCAATCGGCGCGAATGACTATGGGTGGCGGAGGGACGAGCGACAACTCAAATAGGGCGCTCGAAATTGAGGGCTGGCGGGTTTCTTTGGAGAGATGGAGGTTGGTCGTTGTCAACAAAGTTGTAGAGGGGGTCAAAACAAGGTCAGACCGGGAAAGAACGACCGCCCCCGATGAGTTTCAAGGGAGATACTGAATTAGCCCTTTTGCACTATTTGAGTGGTGAAAATGCGTGTTTTCGGGCTGGAAATGGATCGGATCGTTCAGATTTCAACGGGGGACATTGAGGGAATCGATTATTTTGATAGAGGAATATATTTCATTGTGGCTCAGTCGGTTGGGGGTCGGTCTAGCGCGCGAAAGGTCGGTGGTTCGAGTCCCGCCCGCTGCAAACTTGTTTTGTCAAGTTCGAATAGTTGAAGAATGATACACAAACTGGTCCAGGACTATCCTACCGTAACCCCCGACTACCGTACCCCTCAAACCCGGCGCTCCTAGCAAGCAAACGCAACTTTGCTCAAAATCATCCGTTTTTCGGCTAGAAACATTCAAAAAAAAATCAGAAAAATTCACAGAATATAAAATAACCCATTGGCTTGCCCGTAGCGAGCGTAGCTCGGCTAGTTCTCTCTTAGATAAACAAACGTCTGTTGATAATTGACCGGTACCTTGGAAAGTACTAAAGACGGGATAGGAAGATTTGGCAAATATAAGGCAAATATGTAATCGACCATGGCGAGCATTTTTCATGTTGACAACTTTTTGATCCGACCACGTTGAAGAGATCAAAGATCAACTTGAAGTGGCGATTTTTTCGGGTGCCCCTCTGTAAATCGGCGGCGCGTGCAGCTATCGCTTAGCTTTCAAAAAGTGAACCTTGGATTTAGGAGACGAGTCGATGGGATTTTAAAGTGAAGAAAAATATTAATTTTGAAAGGAGTTAGTGTAATGGTGTAGTGGCTAAGAGGTTGGTCGTTGCACCCGAACACCCTGGGTTCGACTCCCGCCATGGGTAAAATGTTTTGCCCGAATTTTAGCATGGTGCTGGAGTATCGGGGAGTGGTTTATTTAGCATAATAAGTGGCGCAGGTGGTAGGGGGATTGTCTAGCAAGCAGGAGGATGGGGGTTCGAGTCCTCTCGAGTGCAAAACCATTTGCCAAGTTTAGTGGGTGACCAGAGACTATCCGAAAGTGAATTTTAATGCTTTTTAATGCGTAATTTGTGGCGCAGGTGGTAAGGGGATTGCCTAACGTGCAGAAAGTTGTGGGTTCGAATCCTCACCCAGTCAAAACACTTTTGCCGCTAGAACTCTCTCCATACATTCCCAACCTAAACCCCTTTTGGTTTACCCGTAGCGAGCGGCGCTCGGCTAGTTATAATAATATTTCATCCATTCTAGAATGCGTTGATTGATGTTTTTAGCGACGATTCAGGTTTCGGTTGAATTATTGAATTTTTTTCAGTGCAATATTGCCAACTTCACGATTATCCGCGAGAGCAATAAGGCTTGTTATATTTTCATCTAGTTCATACTCATCCAGTTCATAATTTCAGAGGCTTTCATCGGATTCGAAGAATGGCGATGTGAATACTAAAGAAAAAGACATCAAGGATAACGATCAGTCCGAATCAGTGAACAAGGGACTCGAAGGAGCGAAGAAAAGTGACACGACTATGGACTGTCCCGAATGCAAGGTTGGTTGTTTTAGCACAATAAAATATTCGGTTCCGGCAATGCAACATCAGTACACGTCGTTTACCAAGAAGCGCTGGTGTGTGTTGTGTCGCCGCTAGTCGTTAGGAAACACCGCTTCCCTTTTGAATTATCTTTTTGGAGTCACGATTATGCACCAGTTGAGGAACAGTTTACCATAAGAATCGATAAAATGGAGCAAAGGAGTGAACGAGAAAGCTGCGATTTAATGGTCCCGAGCGATTCATCCCGGAAAGTGCTTCGAAATCTTGCTATAGGAAGTATTGACTCTGCTGAGCATTCGAAACGCACGAAACTTTCCTCCGTTATTCGAATTTTAAGTTTTTTAATTCTCAGTTTCGCACTTACTCAAGCGATTCGTGGTTAAAACATCTTCGCACGAAACATTCTACCAATCCCGGTCTGGTTAGTTTCCCTTTATGACTACTTCATTTTTGAAACATATTTCAGTCGGGTCTGGTTCTTCGTTGTGAATGCGGGCACGAGAGTAAATCGGCTCAGCATAGTCGTGAGGTGAGAACGGGGATAGAGCAATATATTACTGTTTGCTAGCTCAACTCAATGCATCTCATTTGTATTACCTACCTCTTTCATTTCGTGTTGCTTTCTGCTGAATAATATGAGAATTTTCAGTGTAATCTCGCCAATTTCACGGTCATCCGCACTGAAGAGGGACCGATTAAACGAATTGGAGACAAAAAAGTTGGTTGGAGCTAGATCATTCATTTTGAAACTAATTGTTTGAAATAAAATATGGAATTTATATTTATATATATTTAAATGCGAATTTCAGACACCTTTTGCAACTCCTCAATGTATCCTATGTGAGGTGAGGTTCTCGGTCTCTTAGATTTCTATTCTCAGATTTGAGAATATTATTCCTTCAGAAGTACCCCTCGACTCCCTCCAGCTACTGTCAGCACCTGCACTACAAGCACAGTACCTCACTCAGAGCTGTGAGTTGATTTTATCCGATATTGAAATACTCACTCGACATGCTAACTAAATGCATTATCTGTCTAGGCGTCCATCTTTCTCGCGTGTGAATGCGGTGCCGAGTTCACGTCAGGAAACAGCAAAATTTTCTCAGATCACAACAAGAAGGTGACTTTCTTTTTTGTTGACCTAGTAACGAACGCACTTCTAGCCGTTACTCTACCTAATTTATTTTCAGTGCGATGTGCGTGTTTTTTCCCTTCACAAACTTGATGAGGAATGAACGAGCTCTGTCGTCGGTCACTTTCAATTCCTGTTCCATTATTCAAATGTATTGTTCTGTTTCTATTTGCTCTTCAATGTCGAAGTTGTTGTTGCCTTTTTCGTTCTTTTGTTTCGAATTTACTTGAAGTTGTCACTGTAAAATTTTTCTCTTCTGCTACTGTTGCGGCCTGAACTGAATCGGGTATATTTCCTGATTGAATATTTCATATAACCTAACTTTCTTTTCAATAGTGAATAATTTTCAAGGAATGGCGCAATTGAAGGCGTCATTGGCGACTATTGAGAAATGGAGGGAAAAGGTTTGCTTTTTTTTTTCGAATAAGGGCAGCTTTATTAAAATAACAAAAAAAATATCTCGGTAACTTTGCATTTCAAGGGGTTATTTCCTTGGTTTTTCGAATAAGTGTACCATAGATAAACAATTAAATATACCTTGGTAACAAAGTTTTGCGATTGTTTCAGTATCTTTTCAGAGCTTCGAGTTATCCACTCAAAGGAAAGATGCGCTATTCACGGCAACAACACGAGGATTCGAAGCAATGCTTGTAATGATGAGCAAGGATTTTAGCCATGAGGTTATTGACTCGCCGAAACGATACAATTATCGTTTAGATTTCAATAGCAACAAGTGTGTGAATTGTAAATGTGCATTAAGGACATTCAACACGCTCTTGGATATCTCAATTTTGACACATCGTTCTCGCTCGAGTTCGATAAACTCAAGTAAATGACGCAAAATTATATCAAGAGCTTGTCAATGCAAATTTCCTAGGGATGATTCCACTCGAGATATTATGTACGGCTTTCTCGAATCGCTTCATTTGGTTTTCACGGAATGGGCAGTAGAAAAGAAACATGCGAGTGAAGTTGGACAGGGCAATGAAGTTTGTTTCCGTTCTGTGCCGATACTTTGAACTAATATCATTTGTAGACCATGTTTACCTCGCGATCAGTTCAATTAGAATCTCGAGAAGAGCAGATTGATGATTCTCAAACAATTGCCGATAATTATCAGGTTAGAATTTTAAATTTATGGACTGATCAGCAAATCAATTGTAGATTGCTGCATGGGATTTCGGAGAAGCAGAGATGAAGTTCAATATTAAGAGAGAATTTATGCAAGATGATTTGGTGAGTGGTAACTATATAATTTAGTTAATATTTTTTATCAATTCATATTAGATTGATGATCCGGAATATGAAGTGAAAAACCAATTCAATGACCAGCTCTCTGTTACCGGGAATGGTCCGGCTGACGACAGTGTGAGTTGTAGGCTATTTTATTACTGCAACCCTTCTAAATAGTTCAATACGAACGATTCCAGATTCCTCCTGCGGATTTCGTGAACGATGATGTGAATTTCAACGAAAAGGTTTTAGAAATCAAGCATACTTATGTCAGTATCATGGAGAATTTTAGATGACTGATGCCCATGCTCCCAAACTGAGAGAGGATAGTTTATTCAATGATCTCTCTGCGAGAATGGACGATTCTGTTGAAGAATCAGCGCCTCGAAAGAAGAAATCAAAATTGGAATCTGCTGTAAAGAAAGGCATCGTAGGTTGAAATCCGCGATTAGAGTTTTTTCTCGATTATTCCAAAGATTTGTATCTTTTTGATTTTGCTTATTTAGAAAAGAAGATCCGTCAAAGAAGACGATCAATCGGAAACCGCTAACGGAGAATCACAAGGACCGAAGACGAGTGGCACGGCTATGGACTGTCCCAAGTGCGAGGTTAGCAGAGAAATTTTATGGAAATTAGCATATAAATATGTTTCTTCCAGTATTCGACACACTCTGTGCATGGTTTATTGGGTCATCTCAAAAGACATCACTCCACCACTATCACTCTTGTCAGTTTGTTTCATACTGTTCGAGAGTAATGATCAACGTATTTTTTTTCAAGGCTGGCATAGCGCTTCGCTGCGAATGCGGATACGTATGCACCTCAGCTTCCCATAGTCGAACGGTGAGGAAGTAACACTTATTATTGTCGAACTCAGTGCAACACTGTAATGCTTGTGCGTTACCCCATATACCATTTCAGTGCAATCTTGCAAATTTCACGGTCGTCATCAAGAGTAACACAGTTAGTTCCACACATCAATCAGGGATCAAGTCAAATTTTAGATGGCTGATGCCCATATGGATGCTTCACAAGGAACAAAGAGAAGAGATCCGGCTGTGAAATGTCCCGAATGCGAGGTTCGTTTTACTTAGCTCCTGATTTTAAAATTCCAAAATTGTTTCCAGTTTGGCACGCATTCAGTCGATTCGTTTCTGCATCATCTTAGAAGTAAACATTCTACCAATCTTGCTCTGGTTAGTTTTTCACAGGTGAATATGTGAATGTTAATCAACTTATATTGGGTCAAAGTAAGGATTGGTTTTCAAGGCGGGTCTTGCTCTTCGATGTGAATGCGGACATGAATCTCGTTCGGCGCTTCATAGTCAAACAGTGAGAGAATTCTATTATTTGTTCATTTATTGCATTCTTTGACGGCACTTCTTTCCTAGAATAATTTCATATTTTCCAGTGCGACGTTGCCAATTTCACGGTCATCCCCAATAAGGTTAGTTCCAGGCTACAAAACATTTCTCCCAATTTGACAAAACGTTTTTATTGGCATTCCAATTTTGAAGTAAAATTGTGGAAGTATAATTTCAGACTCCTACAACGCCTCAATGTGTTCAATGTGAGGTGAGCCTTTCGGTCGTTTTTAATTCTATTCCCAGGTTTGAGGTTTATTTTCTTTCAGATGCACCCCTCTACCGCATATGCATACACTGCGCATCTTCGTAATCACCACAAATCAACCCTCAGAGAGGTATGCTGCCTGCATTTCATATTCAATTCATTTCTGATTATGTTTCCTAAAATATTGTGTGAATATTTCCTTTCATATGTGAATTTTTCCTCTTGCTAGAATTTCATCTACCTCGTGTGCGTGTGTGGAGATCATTTCACGTGTGAGAACAGCAGAGCTGTTAAAGTCCACAACAAGAAGGTGATTTGCTCTTTTGATTGATGTGGCGTTGAAAATAGAAAGTTCAGTGCGATGGACGTAACTTCACTCTTCACAAACTTGACGAGGATTAAAAGAAGCCATGATTAGTCACAGTCATTAAATTCATGTTGATCATTTTCACGTTTCTTGTTTCTATTTGTTGTCCGAGGCTGAAGTTGTATTTGCCTTTTCATTCTTATGCTTTCGACTTCATGACTTAATTATGATAAATATATTCTTTTTTTTCTGTAACTCCATGTCGAAATCAGGTCTATTTCCTGATGATATATTTTGCAACGCTTAACCTTCTTCTTCAATGGTTAATGCATATCCAGGCATGGATCAATTGAACGCGTCAATAGCGACTATTGAGAAATGGAGGAAGAAGGTTTGCATTTTTTCTTATAAGTGCAACATTAAAAATCAGCGAAATATATCTCGGTAACTATAGTTTCAATGGCGTTAGCTTATCAGAGTTCCGAGTTATCTACTCAAAGGAAAGATTCTTTATTCACTGCTGCTTCGAAAGGTTTCAACGCAATGGCTGTTATGATGAACATGGAGTCTAATTACGAGGTTTGTGTCAATGATTATACCAGTTTTATTTCAATCACAATAAGTGCGTAATTCGTGTTGGTATCATGAGATCTAGATAATAATAGATGTGCATTAAGGAGATTCAACATGCTCTGGGATATCTCAAATTTGATGCCTCTTTCTCGCTTCAGTTCGATAAACTCAAGTAAGTAATGAAAATAAAGAAGTTGGTAATGCGTCTTTTCCAGGGATGATCCAACTCGAGAGATAATGCACGGTTTTCTCGAATCTCTTCACTTGGTTTGCACGAAATGGGCAGAAGAAAAGAAACAAGCAAATGAAGTTGAAGATATGGTAACTCAAGGAGATGCGGTTTGCTGGCCTTTTGTGACGAATCTTTGAACTGTACTTGCAGAATGCCACTCCATCCATTCCAATGGAACCGAGAGAAGAGCGGATTGATGAATCTCAAGCTGTTATCGATAATAACCAAGTGATAGTGTTATTTTCCAAACGGATTCATCAATGAGTTGTTTTCAGATTCTCGCATGGGATTTCGCAGAAGCAGAGATGAAGTTCAATATTAAGGAAGAAGTGATGGAAGATGACCTGGTTTGTGGTTTAACTTTTTATCATTTTGATCAATATTTTCATTAACTTGTCTCAGAATGTCGGCATGAATGATCCGGAGAAAGAAGTGGAAAACCAATTCAATGATCAACTCTCGATTATCGGGAATGGTCCTGCTTACGTCAATGTGAGTCAATGCTGATTGTAGTCTCAATTCCTTCGGAACAAAGCAACACGAACGATTACAGATGCCACCTTTGGATTTCGCAAACGGTGACATGACTTGTAACGATAAGGTAATGAAAAAATGGTTCTTAAATTTTTTTAAACGCTTTAAATTTTCATCTTAATGGGAATTTCAGGTCTTTAATGTTGGAGATCCCAATCTGGACGAGGAAAAGGAGGAAGAGGAGTCACTCAATGATCGTACAGTCAGAATAGATTCTGATGTAGCTTCAGTCCCTCGAAAAAAGAAATCTGAATCTGCAGTGAGGGAAGATATCGTATGTTGATTTACGCATTTTTCTTTAAATATTAAAAAAGACGTTATTTCCTTATTTTCGTTTCAAAACTGCATGTTTAGAAGAGCAAACCCGCCAAAGAAGACGACAAATCAAAATTAACTGGCAAAGAATCACGAGTTTCGAAGAGAAATGCCACGGCTCTGGACTGTCCTGATTGCGAAGTTTGTGTATTGAATGCGTTCTCTCAATCGATTTCGCTTATCTGGTTTTAGTATCGCACGCACTCTGTCGATGCGTGGAGGCATCATCTTAGAATGGCACATTCCACAACTCCCGTTCTGGTTAGTTTCGCTAGTTTGTGAATGAGGAAGAATTATCGATCTCATCTTGGAAGGAATATTAATCGGTTAAATTGTTGATATATTTCAAGGCCGGTCTCGTCCTTCGCTGTGAATGCGGACACGAGTGTTTCTCGAATAAGTACCATTATCTTACGGTAAGAGTATTATAATAATATGTCCGGTATTTACTGGTAATTTCAATGCAACACTGTAGTAGTACCTCCTCATTGCAACTACTATTGCCTTTGCCAATAAAATATTTATTTTCAGTGCAATCTTGCAAATTACACTATTATCAAAAGGAACAATGCGGTTAGTTTTATACACCAGTAAAGGGTTAAAAGGAATTTCAGATGTCTCATGTCCATAAGTATAATTCATTCAATGTGAGCTCAGCAAGAATGAAGGATGATTCAGCTCCTGTAGCGAAGAAATCGAGACTGGAATTTGCAGTGAATAATGACGTCGTACGTTGTGTTCCACATCGACTTCTTTTAAGGATCATAGATCTATAGCTCATTGTTTTCTTTAGAAGAGAAGTTCCGGCGCAGAAGCCGATCAGTTAGAATCAGAAAACAATGAGTCTCGTGAATCGAAGAGAAGTGACACGGCTATGAAATGTCCCAAGTGCGAGGTATGTCTTCTTGAGCTTCTGATTGTTACTATATTTCGATTGTTTTGCAGTATTCCACATATTCTGTCGATTCATGGCTGAAACATCTCAGTAGGAACCATCCTTCCACTCCCGTGTTGGTTAGTTTTTGCTCGTATCTGTTTCACTGTGAAATGGAAGTTAGGATAAATTAATGTTTTTTTCTCAGGCCGGACTCGCTCTTAGCTCTCGTTGTGAATGTGGAGACGGGAGTGGATCGGACAAGTATCGTCGCGAGGTGAGAAAGAACTAGTTATTAATTCATGCACTCGCATAACTAAATGCAGTTAGACGTTATTGCCTAGTATTTAAATTTCCTGTTGTTCTCGGTCTAATAATATCGCATTTTCAGTGCAATTGCGCCAGTTTCACGATCATCCGCGTGAACGATCCGTGCGACGGCCGTGACATGACTGTTAACAAGCCTGACGAGGAATGAACGAATCGAAGATTTCGTCGAGAATATTTATTGTATTCAAATTGCTCATTGTTCAATTTTCAATTTTCTATATGTTGCCCAATGCATTTTGTGGTATTTTGCTGTTACCTTATCAGAAGTAGTCATGATAAATTCTTGATCTTGTGTTGCTATGAATGCGTTCTCGAAAGAAATCAGGTTTATTTCCTGATCAGATATTTCACAACGCTTAACTGTTTTTTTAATAGTTAATTAATATCCAAGCATGGCGCATCTGAATGCTTCATTTGCGATTGTTGAGAATTGGAAAAGAAAGGTTTGGCTTCTGAATTCGGAATACGTGCCGATAATTTCAATTATTTTATCTTATCAGAGTTCCGAGTTGTCTACTCAGAAGAAAGATGCGCTATTCACTGCAACAACAAAAGGATTCGAAGCAATGACTGTTATGATGAACAAGGAATCGAGCCATGAGGTTTTCCGATTGCTTTCCGATCTTTTTCGTTGATAAAACGGCCAAAACACTTTTATCAAAGCTGATGATCATGATTTTAAATTCGCGCATTCTCAGGATATTCAACGAGCTTTGGGATATCTCAACTTTGAAAGCACTCTTTCACTTCAGTTTGATAAATTCAAGTAAGCAGTATGTAGAAAGAAAATAATTTTTATATTTGACTCAAGGGACGATCCCACTCGAGATATAATGCACGGTTTACTCGAATCTCTCCATTTGGTTTTCACGGAATGGGCGGAAGAAAGGAATCAGGTAAAGGATATTGGAAAATTATTTCCACATACAAATGAGGTTTTTTCTTGGCAAAGAAACTTTGAAGTGTGATTACTTACAGAACACGATTTCCAATTCATTCGTTCCATTAGTAGCAAGAGAAGAGCCGAATGATCTTTCTCAACCAATTATGGATGATAATCAGGTGATTATATTTATAAAGTGAAATCGCCAGCAAAACATTTGTAGATTCCCGTATGGGATTTTGGAGAAGAAGAGACGAAGTTCAATATTAAGGATGAAGTAATGGAAGATGATCTGGTCAGTAGTTCTTAATAATAAGTAATTAATATTTTTGTTAATCCACCTCAGAATGTCGAATTGGATGACCCGAAGAATGAATTCGATATTCCCTTCGCAATTAACGATCAGCTATCTGGGACTGTACTGGCTGACGCGAATGTGGGCTGATTTGTTGTTATCTCCAACGTTTATCATATCTGTAGATGCCGTTATTGGATATGATGACCTGTGATCCCAATTTCAACGAAGAGGTTGATTGAATTCGGGTTTATTCGGGTCAGTATCTATAGGAATTTTAGATGTCTGATCCCCGTGATCCTACCATGGGAGAGAGGAATTCATTTATTAATCAGTCTGCGATAATGGATGATTCTGATGACGATTCTGCTCCTCAAAAGAAGAAATCGAGATCGGAATCTACAGTAAAGAAATGCATCGTACGTTGATTTCCGCAATTTGTTTTTTGCATCTTTAATTTTAGAAAAGAAGCTCCGCGAAAGACGATATGTTGGAATCAGAGAACAAAGCATCACGAATACCGAAGAGAAGTGATACGCCGATGGATTGTCCCAAGTGTGAGGTTTGGATTTCGGCTTATTATTATTTGCTTAAATCTCTTTGCTACAGTTTTCCACGCACAGTGTGTCGACTTGGAGTAATCATCTCAATAGACTGCATTCCGTAACTCCCGCTATTGTCAGTTTTCATTTTCACCTTTCGGGAGCAATGGTCTCTTCTAGGCTGGAGTAACTCTTCGCTGCGAATGCGGGCACGAATGTTCCTCACGACATCATAGCCGTACGGTGAGAAAACTATATGAGTCATTTTTATAAGAGTATGTTTTTATTGTAAGGTAAACTTATGGCATCTTTTTCCTTTCTGCGTCTGGTTTTTATGAATGCTAATGGTCTTTTCAGTGCAACCTTGCTAATTTCAAGGTCATCAGCAAAAGTACGGTTAGTTGTTGTTATTTCCACCGTTTATTGTGTATATCGAAGTTCAGAGTAGTTTACTCTGTGTAAATGTGATATATCGTCAAAATAGATATTTTGAAAGTTTCAATTTCAGACATCTCCTACAACTCCTCAATGTGTTCAATGTGCGGTAGGTATTTTGAGTACTGTATAATTGAAATTCGAATGATTGATTGAATCAGAATTACCCCACCACTGCATACGGCTACTTGCGACACCTCGAAAGACATCACAGTTCGACTCTGAGATCGGTTGGTCTCTTACCGATAATGGAATTTTACACAATATTGTTAACGGTTTATTTTTTTTTCTAGAATGGAATCTATCTGATGTGTGCGTGCGGGCACAAGCACACGTATCGAGACAGTAAAATTCTTCCGGATCATAACAAGAAGGTGCTTTTTTTCAATTTGTTTGCCTGAGAAGTAACTTTTCCCTGGATCTAATTGGTGATTGATCGTAATATAAATTTTTTCAGTGTGATGGCCGCAACTTCACTCTTCACAAACTTGACGAGGAATGAACGAGCCTGCATTTTAAAAAAATTGAATTCATGTTTCTTTAATAACTCTAAATTTCTCGTTTCTCATTGTTGTTGTCTTCAGTTTTTTTTTCTTTTTAGTGGAAGTATGTAGCTAATCGTGATAAATTTCTGTTCTTGTATTTTTGTAACACCCTTTACAAAGTCAGGTCTATTTCCTAGAAAAATATCTGTCAATGAAGATCGTGCTATTTCAGTTCTCAATTGATTTCTAGAAATGGCGCAATTGAAGGCGTCATTGGCGATTATCGAGAAATGGAAAAGAAAGGTATTCTTTTTTCGATATTGATTCATCTTTAAAGTTTGTATTCCATGAAAGAATATTAGTATAATGAAAGGTTTAATTTTCAATTAATCCTTTTCAGAGTTCTGAGTTGTCTACTCAAAGAAAAGACCCTCTTTTCACCGCAACAACAAGAGGATTCGAAGCTATGGCTGTCATGATGAATAAGGAGTCAAACTACGAAGTTAGTGCAACAAGCTGATCAGAAGTACATCGTTATTATTTACATTCGTCAGCAAATTATGAAAACGATCAATTATGATAGATGATGACTATGATTACCACCGTAAAGATGGAGATTCTTGTCATATTTATACACCATTCAAGGAAATTCAACGAGTTCTGGGATATCTCAACTTTGAAAGGTCTTTCTCACACCAGTTCGAAAAGGCCAAGTCAGAAATTGAAAGAAATTTGGAAGCGACAGTTCGTATTTTCCAGAGACGATCCCACTCGAGAAATAATGCACGGATTTCTCGAATCTCTTCATTTGGTTTTCACGGAATGGGCTGAAGAAAGGAATCAGGTAAAGGATATTGGAAAAATGTTCACCCCAGACAAATGAGGTTTTTTTGGCTCATAAACTTTGAAGTGTGATTACTTCAGATCACGATTTCCAATTCATTCGTTCCATTAGTATCGAGAGAAAAGACGATTGATGTTTCTCAACCATTCGTGGATGATAATCAGGTGATAATATTTTCAAAGTGGAATCTTCAGCAAATTATTTGTAGATTCCTTCATGGGATTTTGGAGAAGAAGAGACGAAGTTCAATATTAAGGACGAAGTAATGGAAGACGATTTGGTCAGTAGTTCTTAATAGTGAATTTGTAATGATTGTGATTCGATATTTTTGTTAGTCCATTTCAGAATGACGACCTGGATGACCCGGAGAATGAAATCGATAATCCCTTTGCGATCAATGATCAGATCTCAGCAAGTGGATGGGCTGACGAGAATGTGAGTTGGATATTTATTAGATTTGAGATAGAAAATCATATATTATTGTCAACCTCTCTTTGATTTTCAGATGTATGGTGTCCAAGATTCTAATTTGGAAGGAGAGAATTCATTCCATGATAGTTCAAGAATAGCCGATTCTGATTCAGCTCCTCGAAAGAAGAAATCCAGATCGGAATCTTCGGTGAAGAAAAGCATCGTAAGAATTTCGCCATTTGTATTTTGTTTGTATTTTTTAAAAGATTTGTATCCTTCGCACAGTTTCATTTCCATTGTGCGTATTTAGAAGAGAAAACCGGTCAAAGAAGCCGATCAGTCGGAATCAGCTAACGTAGAATCACCCGGGCCGAAGCGAAGTGATACGCCGATGGATTGTCCGGTGTGTGCGGTTTGTGTTTTAACTTATTATTGTTTGTTTAAATCTCTTTGCTACAGTTTTCCACGCACAGTGTGTCGACTTGGAGTAATCATCTCATTAGACTGCATTCCACAACTCCCGCTCTTGTCAGTTTCCACTTTGGGCATTTTCATCATTCGGAAGCAATGGTTAATGTATCTCTTCTAGGCTGGAGTAACTCTTCGCTGTGAATGCGGCCACGAATGTTCGTCGATTCATCATAGTCGTACGGTGAGAAAATTATAAAAGTCATTTTTATAAGAGTATGTATTCGTTAGTTTTAAGCTAAACTTATGACATTTTTTCCTTAATGTTTGAATTACCTATTGTTTGTGTGAATGACATTGTTCTTTCAGTGCAATCTGGCTAATTTCAAGGTCATCAGCAAAATTACGGTTAGTTGTTGTTATTTCCACCGTATATTGTGCATATCGAGTTCAGAGTAGTGTACTCTCCGTAAATGTGATATATCGTCAAATAGAAAAGAATATTTCGAAAATTTCAGTTTCAGACACCTCCTACAACTCCTCAATGTGTTCAATGTATGGTAAGTAATTCGTGCCCGTACAATCGAACTTCTATTGTTTTATGTATTCAGAAGTACCCAACCACTGCAAACGGCTACATGAAACACCTCGAGCATAATCACAATTCCTCTTTGAAATCGGTTGGTTGCGGATAATGGAACATACACAATATTTAAAATATATTATCTTTTCTCTAGATGGGTCTTTATCTGATGTGTGCGTGCGGATTCAAATTCACGTATCGAAACAGCAAAATTCATGATAACAAAAAGGTGTGCCTTTTTTCCTAAATAAATGCTTTAACACACGTTGTAATTACTTCGTCTTAATCATTAATTGACGACTTATTTTCTTCAGTGCGATGGACGAGACTTTGCTCTTCACAAACTTGACGAGGAGTGACCGAGCCTATGTTAATTTGCCGTACAAATTGAATTCATTTTTTACCTCCAAATTTCTTGTTTCTCGTTTGTTTTGTTTTCATAGTTCTTTTTCATTCAGTGGAAGTATATATATCTAATCGTGATAAATTTCTGTTCTTGTATGTTTGTAATACCAAAATCAGGTCTATTTCCTAGAAAAATATCTGTCAATGATGATCATGATATTTCAGTTCTCAATTGATTTCTAGAAATGGCGCAATTAAAAGCGTCATTGGCTACTATCGAAAAATGGAAGAGAAAGGTGAGCTTCTGATTATTTTTAAAAAACATGGTCAATAAAAAATGGAAAACGGTGTTGCTAGGATAAATTGACCTTTTCCAGAGTTCCGAATTGTCCACTCTGCGAAAAGATGCTTTATTCACCGCTGCATCGAGAGGTTTCGAAGCAATGTCTGTCATGATAAACAAGGAGTCGAACTACGAAGTTAGTTCAACAAATTGATGGTACAAACAACTAACAATTATGGATCGTGATGATTATATCTACTCTCCTAAAGACATATAAATTCTAATCACTTTACTCCTTTCAAGGAAATTGAACGTGTTCTGGGATATCTTAACTTCGAATCTTCTTTTTCACTCAAATTCGAAAAAGCAAAGTAAGTTATTAAAAATATTAGGAACTTGATTATTCCAATTTTTCCAGAGATGATCCAACTCGAGAGATAATGCACGGCTTTCTCGAATCCCTTCATTTGGTGTTCACGGAATGGGCAGAAGAAAGGAATCAAATAACGGAGATTGGAGAAATGTTCACCCAGACAGATGAGGTTTGTTTTGATTTAATATTGAAACTTTAATTAGCCACTCGCAGCTTATGATTTCCAATCAGTCTCTCCTACTGGAACCAAGAGAGGAAGAGATTGATCTCTCTCAAGCTTTTATCGATAATAATGAGGTGAGGATATTTAAAAGACGGATGCATCTAATTATTTATAGACTCCCTTATGGGATTTCGGAGAAGAGGAGACAAAGTTCAATATTAAGGACGAAGTAATGGAAGACGATTTGGTATGTTGCGCCTAATATATCATTTTTTGTTTATTATTATCTGTTTATCTCAGAATGTCGAAATGGATGATCCGGAATATCCTTTCAACGATCAGCTCTCGTTTACCGGGAATGCTCCACTTGACGCGAATGTGGGACGATTTTGTTTTTAAACTGATATCCTTCTCTTTAACTCTCGGTTATTCAAACGTCGTATTTTAGATGGCACCGTCGGAATTCATGAACAATGCATTGCCATTCACCGAAGAGGTAGTTATAATTTCGTGTTAAATCGTGAAATCAATAAACATATCAGTTATATAATACTGGTGATCCCAATCTGGACGATGAGAAATCACTCGATGGTCTCTCTCTGAGGATGGAGGACACGGAACATATAGCCCAGCTCGAGGTTCTTCTTTTTTAGTTTATCAATAAATATTTTTTTTTCACAATTTTTCACGACGATTCTCGATACATAATTATTCGTCATGATTCAGGATTCTGCCGAGAATACAGAAGTTGTGAAAGGAAGAAGGCCGTCAAGAAGCGTGTCCAAGAAGTCGAAATATACTGATCATGTGGGTGATTCTGATGACGAATATGAACCTACACCGAAGAAATCGAGGTCGAAATCTGCAGTGAAGAAGAATATGGTTCGTTAAATTCAGCATTACGTATTTTTCTTTTCCTTTGTAATGAAACGTAGAACTTTTCCTTCTCCAATTTTAATTTTAGACGGGAAAGTCAGTCAAAGGAGACGATGATACGAAATCAGCTGATAATGAATCACAAGGACCTAAGAAAAGTAAAACCCCGATTAACTGCCCTGAGTGTGAGGTATGGTATTTTCAACTTCTTACTGGTAATTGGAGACTAACTCTATTGATTGCAGTATTCCACACACTCTGCGATGACTTGGGTGATTCATCTCAGAAATAAGCATTCTACTACACCCCATCTTGTCAGTTTTTATGGGATATTTTCATCATTCCGGAGTAGGGTTCGAAAAACGAGAAATAGGCAAGAAGCGAGAAAAATCATTCCTTCTCGTCGAGAAAATTTGCCCGGTCCCTTCTCGCTCGAGAATTCTCGAATGAGAATGATTTATTTTCGCAAAAATTGCAAAAATTCTAGGCGGGTGTCGCTCTTCGCTGTGAATGCGGACACGAATGCTTCTCGAATTATCATGCAAATGTGGTAAGGTAGTAGAATATGATCTGTTAATCATTTTGCAATATCTTTTATTCATTTGACAGTTCATTTTCAGTGCAATCTTGGCAATTTCACGGTGATCCGCGCATGTGATATGGTTTGTTTCTTGAGCTTTCCACATTATATTTGTTCAATATTCGTATATCTTCAAAAAATGATACCTTTAGGAGGAAATTATATTTCAGAAAACTCCCAAAACTCCGCAATGCGTTCAATGTGAGGTGAGCGAGTCCGTTTCTTTTCGATTTTATCGAGCTCTCTGAGTTGCCACTATATATTGAAAATCATCTCATAATCAGATGCGGTTATATTCAGATGTACTCCAAGACTGCATACGGATACATGAAGCACTTGTCTGAACATCACAAATCCTCTCTGAAAATGGTTATTTTTCTGTGAAATATTACTCAATTATTCTGAAATGTTTTCCTTTCTAGAATGGAATCTACCTGAAATGTGCGTGTGGTGCAAAACTTGCGTATTATGGGCTCAAAGTCAACGATCACAACAAGAAGGTGATTTTTCACTGTGTCTCTGAAAAATCCAGGAAAAAAAGGTTTAATCACCGATTATTCTCCATTATCTGAATTTTCCAGTGCGATGGACGTGACTACACTCTTCACAAACTTGATGAGGATTGATCGAGGCAACAAACGATCGTTTCACAAATCGACCCATGTTATTCCTTCAATTTCTTGTTCCTATGTTGTCCAATGTTGAAATTATATTAGCAACGTCTTCTCAAGCCTAATTGCTGTTGTTGACTTCGAATATCTTTTCTTAACTAGTAAATGTTTTGTTGTGTTAAACGTGTTGTTGTTAATTAATAAAGGATCTTCTTGTGTGATTCCTTTGGATATCTCTCGGGAACTCTGGTTTTCACCCAGATAAATTATTTCTATTGCTGCTCATTTGTGATTCACTAACAGTATTCTTCTAATTTAGGAAATGGATCAGTTAGGAGCGTCGTTGGCTATCGTTGAGGCGTGGAAGAGAAAGGTAGTGTGGTCAAGGATGAAATACAAAATAAGGATCTTTTCCAGAGCTCTGAATTGGCCACTAACTGTGAAGATTATTTGATAGCAGCCGTGACCAGAGGATTCGAAGCGATGGCTTCAATGCTATCGAAAGATTCTGATGAAAAGGTAGGGAAAATAGATTTGCATGTTTACAATCAATCGGAATTTATCCATTTCAGTCCATTCAAAAGGTTCTTGCCTTTCTAAACTTCGATCGATCTGTTTCACTACAGCTCGAAAATGACAGGTGATTAGACTCTTTTGCGTGTTCGCAGGTGCTTTAAGATATTTGAAATTTCACTTTCATCTCAGAAACAATTCGATTCGCAATCTGATGCACGGATTTCTCGAATCGCTCCAGTTGATTCTGAATCAATGGACTGAAGAAAGGCATCGAGCGAAGGAAATGGAGAAAATGCTTGCGGTGTTTGTGACGGACTCGGTTGATATTTTAATAAATATTTGATGCACTCATGGTACTAGGTGGGTGAGAACCTAATAATAGACGGAATATTCAAGTGGTTCTCATCCAGTCGGTTCTTATCTGACGGTTCTCATCCGACCTAGTCCCGTGCTCATATGTAGACCAGATATTAGTTTTTTTTGTCAGAAATGTATATTCGTCGTTTCGTAGGTCCCGAATATCGGAGAGCCAGTTCTGAAGAAGCCGAAAGAAGAACCACTGGACGCCCCTCAAGCGATTATCGATGATCAGGTAGACTCAACCGTAGTTTAACTCCGTTTCGTTGAAAAAACTAAGAAGAAAACATTGATTTCTCCTTTGAACATTGGTATTTTCCAGATTTTATTCAATAATGAAGCGATGGACGACAATGTGGTAGGTATTCTAAATTTTTTATATATTTATTATTCATAATTACATTTTTTTTTCTTCCAGAAAGTTGAAGTGGAAGATCCGGAACACGAATCATTGAATCAATATCACCTCAACGATCAGCTCTCACACAATGCAAATGGTTATGCTGATAATTTGGTGAGTTGATTTTAAATATCTCTGATTTTACATCTTGCGACCTAATATTATTGATAATTTCACATTTACAATTTTGATCAAACCCCATTACAGATGCGTCTTTCTAATCTCTTGAACTTTGGAACGCCTTGCAACGAAAATGTTACTTTTTTAAATATTGAGAATATTAAAATGTTTAGATCTCATATGCCCGCGATTCTGTTGTTGAAGACGATAAACTTTCACAGTGGATGAAGGACATGCGAGAGAATGATAATGAATTTTCGATTCCAAAGAAGAAATCGAGATTGGAATCTGAAGCGAACAAGAACAACGTTAGTATGGAGAAACAATTGTTTATATCGTGCTTCTTTTACAAACAATTCACTGTTCAGATAAGATCAGTTAGTGAAGGCGAATCGGAAAGCAAAGGAGTGCGAAAATGCAAGAGAAGTGAAACGGTGATGGGCTGTCCCGAATGCGAGGTTTGTTATTTTTCTGTTCAACTAATATTGTTCTACTGAGTTGCAGTTTCTCACGCATTCTGTGTATTCGTGGGTGGACCATCTCAAAAAACGCCATTTCACTACTTCCGCAAGGGTCAGTTTTTTGACACATGACAATTCCACATTTTCCGTGTGTTTCATATAATTGTGTTTCTTTCAAGGCGGGTGTCGTTCTTCGATGTGAATGTGGACACGAATCTCGTTCGTACAATCACAGTCTTTTGGTGAGGAAATCGTTCATCTATTTTTCAAACAAATTACTTCAAATATTTTAAACTACGCATATTTGAATTGATCTTTACCATACTTGTGAATCTTTTCAGTGCGATATCGCGAATTTCACGGTGATCCGGGAAGAAGATTCGACCATTCAAAGGGTAGACGACTACAAGGTATGGTCTTTGATCTTCAAAAATGTAAATGATTATCGTTATTATATTTTAGGCTTGTTTCACATACAGAGAAACGGATATTGTTCAGACAAATCCTCAATGTATTTTCTGTGAGGTGAGATTTTCGTCAATTTCAATGCTGTTTTTGTACTTTGTTACGTGTTTAGAGGTATCCCAAGACTGCTTACGCCTACATTCAACACCTACGTGACTATCATCATTCTTCACTGAAAGCGGTGAGAATTTCGAAATTATATGAATTATATTATTCCCTACTAGAATGGCATCTACATATTGTGCGCTTGCGGTACGAAATTCAAGTATGAGGACCGAAAAGCTCGTTCGGACCACAGCAATAAGGTTCATTTCTACGATCGGCGTCTTGGATAATAATGGCGAAGATAAATTTATCCTCTTGTTCCAGTGCGATGGACGAAACTTTGCTATTCACAAGCGTGAAGAGGAATGAACGAAGTCGATTTATTCGGGGGCATGACATCTCGGCAACGACATTTCGGCAACGGCGTTATTAAAATTCAAATTTCTCGCTTTATACTTACTCTACAGACTAGTTCAATAGCTCATTGAAATCACCATTTCAAGGGCTATCGAATAGAAAAGGTCACGTGCCATAAAAATTACCAGGAAAAAATTGTGAATAAAATTAGAAATCACGTTAGAAAGTTTAAACCTCCTGGAATCGATGGCAAATAGTAGGAGGATTTAGCGGAATTTTTTCTGAGTCGATATCTCAACCTAGGGGGTAGTTATTTCTCGTTGCCGAAATGTCGTTGCCGAGATGTCATGCCCCCATTTATTCCGTCGTAGTTTTAAATTTACTGTTGTTGATATATCCCTTCTCTTCAAAGTTTCTTTTATGTATTACTGTATCTTTTTTAAGATGTGATACTTGTGATGAAGGTCTTGTTGTGCAAAGCTTGTGTTTTCTTGAATATGCTGGTTTCGTTCCAGATGAAGTATTTGCATACTCATAAGGGTTTTCTATAATTCGGATTTCGAACCTGCATCTCTAGTACTAAATATTTTATATGACGCCGTTTGCGTAAGAACCGATCACAGGCTGGCACAGTCAAAATGAGTCGATTCCCTGTACTGGTGGTTTTTGGGGTTCTCGAGGGTGCTGATGAAGATGCGCATACTCATTTTTCATTTTGACCTTCCGTTGGCTCCAGACGCCGTCACGTCGATATCGGTTTTCACGTTTGTTCTCCGTCACCGCATGAGCTAATCTCAAGTGAATATGCTTCCAGGGCCAGAAT